>CM067291.1:8867500-9117500 GCA_033220335.2 Troides aeacus
TCAGATAGAACCTCGGAACCGTCTGCTGCGGTACCAGCTCCAATAGTTTTCCCTGAAATAAGGTGGGGTGAGGATCTTAAAATTATGTAAAAGCAAGAAACTAGCGAGACATTCGGTGATATCATAAACTACTTTATGTGTCGCGCAGGGCTGGGTCAGCTGTCGCAGTCCGGCGTGTCGATGGGCGTGGGCGTGGGCGTAGGCGTGGGCGTGTCGGGGTTCGGGTCGGGCGGGCTGCCGCAGCTCGCGGCCGAGCTCGCGCCCGCCGGCGCGCAACAGTACCAGCACTACCCGCTCAACTCCATAGGTGGGTGTGGTGGGCCCGCCGACCGGTTGCTTCACCGACCGGCTCCCATTCATTCTACGCTCAGAGCAAAGTACACAACGATTCCTCAAAGAAAACGATACGGCGTGGCCAAACGAAACATTATTTTTCCATGTTCATGCTGATACACGTTTATCAACAACAACCACTTCCGGCGGTGATATATGATACGTATGCCCTGGATAACTGTGTTTGCTTGTTGTGACATCGCAGGCGACTCCATGATGTCATACTGCGGCGGAGCCGGCGGCGCAGCCTCCGCGCTGGACGGCTCGCCCGCCTCGCCGCACGCGCACTGCAACACCGCCTCGCCAGGTCAGTGCACGCGCACACGCACACACGCACACGTTAACATATCAACACACACATATATTCAATATATGGTATGATGTCAAAGTTCTAACATGAAACTTAAACTGATCGTATTGTATTGTTTACACGCACGCGCGCAGGCGGCGCAGGTGGCGGCGGCGGTGCTGGTGGTGGCGGCGACTGCGAGGAGCAGTCTTGGCGCGGGCACAGCATCGCGGCGCTGCGCCGGCGCGCCTCCGAGCTGTCCGCCGCCATCCCGCCCTACCTGCAGCTCAACTACGACGCGCACAGCCCCGTCTACTGACCGCACCGGCCGCACCGCGCCGGACAGCCGCCCAGCGCACACCCATCCGCTGAATACTGACTCCATCCGAACGAACTAGCAGACGATGAAGTTATGTTTACACATCGCTCACGATGTACAGTATCGCCCAAAACCAATCATCATCTTTCACAAACATATTAAAGACCTGTAACAGTATATCGGCAGCCGGGCGCACGGTGGATCCACGCCGTACACGCGCCACGGCGCCCGATCAGCTCATTGGCGCAGGCAGTTGGTAGGGTCGCCGAGGGTGCGCAGGCGCTGGTGGTATTGAAGCATGCAGCGTGTAGATAGAGTGTAACCCGACTCGTATTTAAAAACAATTTAATTGATAATGTATTCGTTTAATTGATTGTGAAAAGTAAAGGGGTCAGCGATTCTATTTAATATTAGTTAGGGAACCCTTCGCGGGGGTCTGTATATTGTTTGGTGTGTGACGTAGTGGAAGTGACGTCATCGTAGACAATCAGTGAAATACATGTATACGCGTTCGTACAATAATAATTATAATGTTAGCTCGTAATCGTAAACTATTTATATGTAAGGAAGTGTAGCTGCGCGCGCGCAGCCCGCCGCTCGCCGCGCTCTGTGCGGTGTCAACGTGTGCATGCGCAAGTATACGGTCGGCACAACAATCATCACAATCAACCGATAGACGTTCACTGCTGGACATAGCTCTCAGCGAAAGATCTTTACATCACGGACCCGCGTGGCCCGCATCCAGTGGGTTCCCGCGATTGTCACCAGATCGTGGGTCCACCTTGTGGGAGACCTACCAACACCACATCTACCGTTACGCGGGCGTCACTCGAGGACCTTACTGCTCCTCCAGCCGTCAGTCCTTCGAGCAATGCGCCCTGCTCACTGCCACAACAAACCAAAATTCAAATAATATTATTTTGTACATTGTTTCCTTTCCCTTCAGTACATTTGTAAACACGAATCCACTATCTGCTCGCGCGAGACCCAGCCCCGCGTCCCAGCGGTGGGAACATTGCAGAATCTGTTTCTTATATTGGTACAGAAATTAATTTATTGATAATTGCATTGGTTAGGTTGCTTATAAGGAATCGAGAACATCGGTTATGATTTTTGTGTTAGCAGTGCTCGCACCGCGCACGCGCACGCGCACGCGCACGCGCACGCGCACGTCAACACTGCATCAGCGCCGATCGAGCTCAAGGGTCGCTGGAGCGGTTCGCGTTGTGGTATCTTCAGCGGGTACATACCGTTACGGTTGCCCATAGCAACGCTCGGGGACAGCCACGATATTCCCGTATTACATGCAAAATTGATTTATTAAATGATTTTCATGATTGTTCCATTTCCGGCGCAGTGCCAGGGCGTTAGCGTAGTCATTATCTACATTTGTAGGAGTAGCGCTGGAACACGAGAAGGCTTCTTCTGTTAAATGGATATTAGTTTTTTTGTTTAAACTTCCGTCACGCGCTGCACCCGCTGCTCCGGAAATGACGACAAAAATGCAACGGAAATAAGGGATTGTTTTCATTGTAACGGTGTGACTAACGACAACGGTGTGCACGAGTTCGTATACGAGATATTTACAATACGAAGTAATCTATGCGCGTGTGAATGTGTATATAGAAGCGAACGTGTGCCTGTGCGCGTGTGCGCGTGCGTGTGTGTGCATGCGTGTGAGTGCGCGTGCGTGCGTGCGATGGAGAGTTGTGTTTCAGTTCCGAGCGGGGAGACTGCGGCCACTGGGTTTACGTATATCTTAATATTAGTTCAAAGTGGTTGATAGTTCCTATTCATTTCCGGGTTCCGAAGCATTAGATATTCTGATCGGTGGTGGGGCCCGCTACCACCCACACCACCATTGTATACCTGCAGTAGTCCACGTTGCGCGATCGCGCGTCACCCCCCACTCCCCTATGGTCCATCGGGGATAAATATGTTCGCGACTAAAAATGACATTTAAAAGTATCTCGCGACCAGCTCACGGAACCCAAACCCAAAGTAATCTCAGTAAAAGTAAATAATAATAACAACCAAAGTTGTACACCTCTGTCGCGACACTAACCTTTATTTTTAAATATGAAATGTTGAAAAATGAAACAAGCGAAACGAAACCGTTTCCTGCTCGCGCCGCGCCGCGCCCGCGCCGCGCCCGCGCCGCGCCCGCGCCGCGCCCGCGCGCCCCTGCGCTGTGTACAGAGTATACCAAAACAGAGTAAAACCTCTTCCAAGTTATACGAAAACAAGTCACGAGCTGACGCGACACGTTGCAGTTTAAATACTGAACTGGTTTATTGTAAATCACGTTAACAAGTTATAAACTTACAGCGATTACTTTTATTTAAAAAAAAAAATTGAAAAAATTTTTGTTTAAATCAATTCGATGTCAGAGCGTTTTTCAGTTTGTTTTTGTTTTATTTTCGTTTCGATGTCCCCCGCGGCGCGGCGC
This sequence comes from Troides aeacus, assembly GCA_033220335.2. Classification (NCBI taxonomy): domain Eukaryota; kingdom Metazoa; phylum Arthropoda; class Insecta; order Lepidoptera; family Papilionidae; genus Troides; species Troides aeacus. The sequence continues at coordinate 8,870,891 of CM067291.1, forward strand.
GGCGCGCGGGGGCGCGGCGTCGGGTTGGAGTCGTGTGTTTAAGGAGCGCAGCGCCCCCGCAGCGCCCCCCGCAGCGCCCCGCGCACGCGTAGCCAGTGTATACATTACTTTAGACATATAAGTATTAATATATACATACAATAAAATAGAGAATGTTCGCTTTGTGTTTCATTTCAGTGCGCGAATGCGTTTCAGTTGCACGCGGAGCTGACGGCGGCCGCGTCCAGCTGCACCTGCACCTGCACCCAGGGGCGGTGCACATTGCATTATGAATTATTAGGCAGTTTCATATGTAACTGCAGATTATTATGAAGCAAATTTAAACGAATTATTTTAATGTAATATTTATTAACATCAATGTAAGTAGCCGCGCGCGCGGTCAGCGCATCTCTGCACCAGCGCAGCGGCACTTTGTTGATGCGCTCCTTAAAGCAATCAGCTGGACGGGGCGCAACTAATTCTTCAAAGACATTTTGTACTGCCTCTCAGGTATTGAATTTCTTTTCCGCGAAGAAGTTATCCAAATTCTGGAAAAAGTAATAGTCTGTAGGTGCAAGGTCTGATGAGTAGGACGGATGACGGAGAGCGTCCAACTCCAGTTTTTGCAACTTGGAGACCGTCTGCTGTGCAGTATGAGGTCGCGCGTTGTGGTGCAGGAGCAGCAGAGACGAGCGATTGACCAATGCTGATTGGAGATATGCCAGTTTCCCCATCATTGTGTTTAGTTCTTCACAGTACACATCTGCAGCAATGCTCACCCTGTTTGGTAACAAGCTGTGATTAATAACACCGGCGCCAGACCACCAAACAGTGACCATCACGCTTCTAGGGGTAAGTTTTCGTTTAGGGCATTGTCACGCACGTCACGGCGCGTGCTCCGCGCTCGCGATCGTTGCAATTTGACGCAAATGGACCAATATTGGTTTGACGCTGACGTCGCAAGCTGCTGCTAATTCAGCCGCAGTTTGCGTATCGATTGTCCACAATCGCCTTTAATTCTTCATTGTCGACCAAAGTCTTCGGACGACCGCGAGGTTCCTTCTTCAGGTCGAAATTTCCAGAACGGTAGCGAGCACACCAATAACAGCTGGTGCATTGGTTTGTAGTGTTAGCTCCGTAAACGTCGTTGATGTTGCGTGCCGCTCGTGCCGCTCGTACCGCTCGTGCCGCGTTGCTGCCGCGACGGTGCTCATATTCCATAATTACTCGAATCTTTAACGTATCCATGATGACGTAAATGATTGTAACGCGACGCAAGCGCGATGTAACCGGACACTGAACAAGTGACGGCGTTTGGAAAAAGATATCAATGTTTTTAAAACAAAATTAATTTGCAATCAGAATACTATTTGCTCAGCGAAACAATAATTATTTAGACTCGCAATGGCCGGCGCGGCGGCGCGGCGGCGCAGCGGCGCGGCGGCGCGGCTACTTCATGGGTAGAGACCTATTATTTACTCAATAGATCTTGTTTGCGGTGACTCCTGAATGTAAACCGCTCCAGCGTGTTTCCCCCTTCAAACCGATAAATGAATGAACGATACTGCCTCCACCGCGACAACTAGTAGAACTACTCCAACATTGAGACTTATTATTCAGCGCTTTAAAGTGACGTGGACCTACATAATTAGATGACAAACTTGCTCGTCTCCTTTATTTCATTAAAAGAACTGAACGGTAATAACTAGCCTTAAGCAATGTTTTGATAAGAACACACTCCTGGTTTCCGTCGCCAAGCTATGGTATACTTATACATAATACGGTCGAAAGGGCACCACCTCCCCCCCCCCCCCCCCGGGTGACATGTGCAACAAGTGATTGCATACACAGAATCGCAAGGACATGAGTAAATCATCAGGCACTTTGTAGGTGGTGCCGCCAGCTACCGGAAAGTTGTTAATTTGCTGCCATTTGTAACATGATATTTAATACACTCGCTATTGACAGTTTCGTTACGTTGACACTGGTGTTGTTTTCGCTACAAAATTTTTCAGTACTTTAAGTAAGGATTTAATACTTATTTTGAGGATAATTCGGCCACTCGCCGTCGTGCACGTCAGGTAAAATTGTTGGAGAAGAGTTAACAGTATTTCTGGTATTGCCATGAAATGTTTATTACAAAAGATAAACTAGAACAAAATGATTAATAAAAAAGAAAATATTATAACATGATAAATACTAAAAAAGTATAAAAGAAAAACATCCTAGATTTTTATTTATTAAACTTGTAGAAGAAGAAACTTGTACAGCTTACGACTGGAAGTAGAGAATTACGCGCACAGCAGATTTGCTGCCGTGTGCATAATACTACACTACACCCGATATTTTGTACCTTCGCCGCAGTGTATCGTTTGGTTGCACTGCAGGAACGATATAGTGGTCACAGTTAATAATTCCGCCATCTACCGTTATCTATCAACATTAAGTCGTAAGTTTTACAATAACAAGTTCAGTAACGACTATTACAAAGATTCTCTTTTTTATTATTCTAGCGACGACTAACAAAAATAATTTTGTATGTTAAATATTGAATAGATAATTAAAGTTCAATAGCGTTAGCGTGCTTCGTGATATCAGTAGACACACCGAACTACTTAGCGCCATCTAGACGTTTTAATTAGGATCACGTTTCCCTGCGGCGCACGTTAACCGTAACAGTTCAACCGCTCGCCACTAGATGGCGGTCGCGACACACAGCTGGCCGTGATTATTGACCAAACAAAAAATATTATTTTAAAATTATTTCCGTGACGAAGCGCGCCATGTCCATAAAATCGCAAAAATCCTTGAACGAGGAGTGCTCGGAGATATTCGAGAAGAGCTATTCGGTCAGGAGTCTGTCTGAGGAAAGTATTACTGGGTACGTATTCTATCTAACAATGCATTTGATATACGTTTTTTGTTAACCGTTTATGGTTTTTAGAATAATATCACGTAACTTGTACGTGTAATTTTGTAGTACGAAAATTATGAGATAATAAATAGTTAATAAGAGTCGGAGACAATTGTATTGATACTGGGTTAACCGCCATCGTCAACTTCGGGACAAGCGGTTCAATTCTGTCGCTTGGACTACTTCTTTAAATTTTAATATTGTTAAGGTATTATATAATTTGAGTACGTATTGTATATGTAGACTAGAAGAAGTGTAAGCTAATATGCATGATTCATTGCATGTAATATATACATAAGCTAAATACTAATTTAAACTGTACGCGTCATCTCTATGTAGCAATCCAAATTTTTGAAGCGGTTATATTAATTTGCTTGTTACTTCCAACGTGTCTGCCGATCACTCCCAGCGACGACGGAGACAGGCTCGCGCGCGAGCTGCTGGGCCGGCTGTCGCCGGGCGCGCTCAGCCGGCTGCGGCGGCGGTTCCGTCGCGCGGGGGCGAGGTGCGCCGCGGCCGCCGCCTCTGCGGACAGGTGACGTCACACCCGCACCACAGCGAACAGCCTCACGGGGTGTTCGCTTGAGCAGACGGCAAATCTATAAGCAAATAAATCTGTAAAAACTTATGAGCTAATCATTGGGCGCAGAAACTTTATATTTCTTTCTCGTTTAATCATCATCATCATCAGCCAATAGACCTCCGCCGGACATAGGACACTGGCGGCTGTTGTATGTAGGGGTTCATATGGCATGTGGCTCAATGGGTTATTTCCCACCGCGCTGGCCCAATGCGGGTTGGTGAGAGCCAGAGCCTCGTTAGTTGATTAGCAGGGTGCAACATGAGCAGGTGAGGTTGGCTTGGGTCCGGTGAGTTGTCGTGTGGGACTCCCTTACACCCCTCCCGTTTAATACTTAAAATAAATTGTTTAATGATATATTTAAATAGTCCTGTGCACGCGTACACAATGTTTTGTGCAATAACAGTTATTTAAGTAATGCTCGTCATGCTTCATGGTTCATCGGAACAGCAACTTGTAGTAAAGCACTCGTGCGCAGTTCTCAGCTGGTTAAGGTTCTGTCCCGAAAGAAACCTCTTGATGATATATTATTCATCAGTCAAACGTTGGCCAACAGTGCAAGCTGCAATAGTTCGCTAGTCTAGAGTACTCTAGTAGCCTAGTACCCTATCCACTCTTCTCCCACTCCATTCAATTCCCACGTCACACCTGGACGGGAACACTGACGCCGGCAGACTGTTCCAACCATTTGCTGTTCGCATCGAGGAGGTCGAAGAAAACGCTTCGTTCTAATGCACATCAACGACAACGCAGGAACGTCTGCGGTCTGTCTGTGCGTCCGACGGTAGAAGGGAGACGGCGGAATCAAATCATATATATACTATACACTCGCGAGCAAAGGTTTGGAATCACTTACTTGAAATTGGTTCCGCGCGATCCTGTCTACTAAATGTATATTTAATAACAATAAAAATGACATCCGTGTCAAATCACGCCGTGCTGTTCCCGGCTTAAGAGCTTAGGCCAATTCCATCTCATCCCGTGGATGTCGTTCGAGCCGACTAAGGGAAGTCGCGGACTGTGCAGCGGTATTCTATGGAAAATTATCAATACTGATGCACAATGCACGACCATAAGGGGTTTGTACATTTTATGCCCCTAGCCGTAAGGTGGCGGCTATTCTACCACCAATAATGCCCGAGGAGGGTTGGTGTCAGGCAGGCGGCCGGGTAAAAAACTCTAGCCAAAACTTTTGCAGTACGGACTACAATAAATTTGATGATTGCCCCCGAGTTAGCGCGTCCCCGCGAAGTGGCCTAGGGTTGTCGCATCCAGGACGGGTGCGGCGTGAGACGCGAGTCCAGGATGAAAGGCTGACAATTGCGAGTTTGAATGTAGGGACAATGACTGGCTTGGGAAGAGAGTTAGCAGATAATGAGAATAAGAGAAGAAGAATAAATGTGGCTTGTTTGTAATAGACCAAGTGGAAGGGATTGAAAGTTCGAGAAATCGGAGAAGGATATAAATGTTACTACTGTGGCAGAGTGGAGTAGAGTAAGAGGAATGGAGTGAGGATTGTGCGAGATAGTGAACTGAAAAATGGTATGACGAATGTTAAAAGAGTGAGTGTTAGATTGATTGTGGTAAAAATAATAAAGGGGAAGTTGATTCTAAATGTAGCAAGTGCGTATGCACCTCAACCTGGATGTGATACGATAGAATGAAAGAGAAATTTTGGGAAAACTTAGTTTCCGTAGTGATGGATGTACCAGAAAATGAGGAATTGTATGTGGGAGGAGATTTTAATAAGACATGTGGGAAGAATAAGCGCAGGATACGAGAGAGTGTATGAAGGATGGAGTTTGGGACCAGAATTAGTGAAAGGTAAGCCTTGCTCCGAGCGACTGGTGCTTTAGACCTGGCCATTGTGAACATCTTTTTTGAAACAAAGTATGCACACGTGATCACGAACAGCAGCAGTAGCCACAAAACACAAATTGATTACATTCTCTCAAGAAGAACTAGATAGCGTCAGCAAAAGACTGTAAAGTCAGACCCGGTGAAAATCTAGTTAGTCAACACAGGACCCTGATACTAGAAACTAAAATTAGAATTGGGCTGAACAACAGCAGACAAAAAAAAAGTGGCTTATGGGGGGGCGGGGAGGCGGCTCTTGTATGATGTGGGCCGACATTTCCTTCGACAGTAAAACCGAGCTTGTTTTCGTGCCTCGTGGGGGGCGAGAGGGGGGTCTAAATGCGGATCAGTGCATTTCCTTTCGGTCTAGGAGTATAATAGATTTGTTGAGACTGGACTCTGTATAGAACGATTAAAAAATACAAAATAGGTTAGCGCCGTACAGAATGGGGGGGTGGAGGGCTGCAGCTGTATCGAGATGTGCCGAATAAGGTTATGCTTTGACATTCAGGATGGAGGAGGCGCTGTGTGAGGCCGCGCAGCGTGAGGGCGTGCTGTTCACGCGGCGCGACGCGCACCCCGCCGGCGCGCTCAGCCTGGACGAGGAGGGGTTCGTGAACGCAATCGACGAAATCTTCGGTGAGAGGTTCCACCTGCTCCACGTGGCCGTTCGCAAAGTACCTTAGTCGAGAACATTCTCTCTCATTTCGCATACTGTAAAGCTATTTAGCTCTTTGAAGACTATTTCATTTTACAGTCATGGTGGTAAATGTAGTTTAGCTCGGTGGTAATTGTCCGGCAGGGCGGCACAGGTACAGCGCGCACGCGCGGCAGCTGTGCCTCGCGCTGGACCCGCTGCGCAGCGGGCGCGTGCTGTGGCGCGCACTGCTGTGCAGGCTGGCGCCGGCGCGCGCGCCGCGCCACCGCCCCGCGCGCACACACCGCGCCGCGCGGCTCCCGCACGCGCCGGTACGCACGGCACGCACGGCTGCAAACGACATTATATACAACGCGTATATATACACTGTGCTTGTGTTTGACAGAGGGATTGCGTCGTGAAGCTGGTGAGCGTGGAGCGCGAGGGCACGTTCTGCTACGTGGCGGTGTCGAGAGGCGGACGGGCGGGCGTTTACAGCGGGCACCTGCAGCTCCTGCATACCTATGAGGTCACACGGAGTTTACTTATACACTCCCCAGCTATTATAGAATTAGCAACACAGATCGTGTCTTCTGCGGGGACGATTTAAGTAGCTCCTACCGCAGCACATATCTGTTACCAAGCAGTAGTACAAAACTTTTTTGAAGTAACACAATTAAAGGTAGTGAATACAATATAATGTAGTGTAAATATCCTGACATATGTCAACATCGTCAGGAACGTCAATAGTGTGTCAATTTTATTATAACAATTATTAATCTCTGTCCTGTTGATATCGCAAGAGCTTCGTCTTGTAGAAAAGAAATATTGCTAATAAAATATGGAAGGCAGTTCCTATTAGAGCCAGGCAACCGTTGATGATGTTTCATTGTCATATATAAAATAGAATCCGTTTAGTATCATTTATTAAACGTTTAATATCTACGACAACGCAAACAAACAGTCGTCCGATTTGTTTCCTAAACCTGTTCTGTGCGACGAGATAGATTTGTTATCAGCAAAAACAAAAATTTAATTTTGTTTTGTATTATAATTAGCTGTGTGCAAATCTTGATTAACTTTTTTTGTGCTAAAGCGTGGATGTTTTGTTGCATTACACTTTTTTGTTGTCCTTCTTACCGTTTGTCACCAGCAGGTGTTCCAGCAGCGTGCGGTCGCGCGGCGTCGCGTCAGGAACTGCTGGGTGACGGACGCCGTATACATGAGCGTGAGCGGTCCCCACTAATCGCTGTTATTTCAATATATACAGTTAATTATCTCCGTTAGATTATATCACACACACACACACACACACACACACACACACACACACACACACACACGTGTTAAATACTAGTTCAATATTTAAACACTGTACAAAACAACTTGTATAAATTAATCTTATGAATTTGATTTTATTGAACTAAATGCTAACATCGCGGAAACTCAACTGGAGACGTGTCAGTTAAACTGTAGTCCATGTGCACGCGTGCGCGTGCACATGCGCGTGCGCAGGATGCGGCGTGCGTTGCGTATGCGACGTCGGAGCGCTGCGTGCGCGTGTTCGCCGCGCCCACGCCCACGCACACGCCGCTGCACTGCATCACTAGCCTGCCCGACCTGCCCACGGTGAGCTGACCTGACAGTTGACTTAGTAGCACCAGTACTGTTATTCGAATTTTCAACAAATCCCCTGATCCAATTTGCCCGCGGCTGTGCTCGTGGAACATTCGGCACAGAACGAAATCTTCTTGATTTCCGGACAACTTCGAAGTTGCTGTTTCATTTACTTTTTTTTTGTTTTGTTTGTTTAATTAAATTTCGAAATTGGAATGCACGACACTAGCAAGGCAATGAGCTTGTAGACAACGCTTAGACAAACGTGGTGCGGGTACGACCGCGCCCGCCGCCGCCGCGACCTTTCTCTCATCTCTATTGCGTTGTGTCGTGTCGTGTTGCGTGCTACAACACTAACTCTGGTCGCGTCGCACCAGTGCCTGGCGTACGCTCCGTCCGCGGCGTGGGCCGGCGGCAGCACGCTCGCGGTGGGCACGGCGCGCGGCTCGGTGTGCACGCTGCGCTTCCTGCGCCCGCGCGCTGCGCTGCTGCAGCTCGCGACTGACGCTCCGTCGTACTGCAGCTGGACGGTGGGCCTGCTGCAACTCTATATACTATTTGAACAAAGTATCTACGAACGAAGAATGAAAAATGAGAAATGCACAGTGAGATCAATTGCGAGCCGTAGCAGATAGCCCGATTTACAATAGCTGCAGCTGCAGGGATACCGAGTCGCACCATTTCATCTCTTCGCATCTTACATTTAGCCAGCGCGACATTGCAATGAGCGCAATGCGCCGTTGTATGCGTTTACTAAACAGCAACAGTATTAGAATACAATCGCAGGAGCTGTGCTCGGGCGGGCAGCGCGCGTACTGCGCAGCGCGCGCGTCTCCCGCGCACGCGCACGCGCACGCCGCGCGCCGCGTGATGTGCGAGCGGGACGCGCGGCGCGTGCTGTCCTGCTCGCACGACGCCGCCTGCAGCCTGCGCGTGCGTCACGCGTCGCAGCATCTCGACGATTACCTGTTCAAGGTGCAGAGGGTGGGTTCAATGAAATTTCCTCAGATAACTTCTGCAGAGTTTGCGTTAACAGATATAGCGTTGTTGAATAATTAACAAACAGTTAATGTATTTATCTATTTCATACACATTATACACTTATACGCAAAGTCATTCATTTAAATGTATTTCTTTACTAAACATCCGGCTGCGCTGCACCGGATGCTCTGTACCAATGATGTAACCAAACGCTTACTGCCGCTGTTGATCTCTTACAAAACTCTAAGTATTATCTCGTGAAAGTGGTACCGATTTACGGTAGTTTACTAAAGATACATTCTTTTATTATCTTGTACAGTAAGGCGACTATACGACCATACGACTATACGTATGTACGTTGTAACATATCTGTCAGATCAACGTAATCGTAGCTAAGATGCAACAGTACTTCAGTGCTGGTGCATCTTACCTGTCCACAGAATCATATCTCGCCCATCGCTTTGATGCCTAATATGTTACGTCTCGTTTGTCCAGTAACTTCACCAGTAACAACTCTACAAATTTTCTCGTTCTAGTATTTGACATTATCAACATGTCCTGCTTGCTTCTAGAGGATAAATGAGAAATAGTTTTACAAGGGATCTAATTGTTACAGTTCACGACGGGGAGAACGCCCCGTTTCGCATCATCCCTTAAAAAGGAAATAAAGTACTTAAGATGTATGTAAAGTAAGGATTGGCCCAGGGGATCAGCTGCTTCCACGTGGTGTGGGCTCTGCAGCTGGTGGCGACGGGCAGCTGCGACGGCGTGGTGCGCCTGTGGGAGCTGACGCAGCGCAGCGCGTACGCGAGCCTGGCGCGCGCCGGCGCCGCGCCGCTGCTGGACGTGGCGATCCTCGCGCACAGGGAGATCGTCGTCGCGTTCCACAATAATTGTGTTTGTTTATACTTCTTTAAACGACAAAGGAGAACTAAGTCATGAAACTTTATTACTGTGTAGATATACGCTTTTTATAAGAAAACTTCGCCATCATCAATCCACTGCCGGTCGCTGGACTCTCTCAAGGATGCGTTCCTTATACTATTTCTAATTAAATATCTATTCATTTGCTTGTTGAATTAAATCTTTATCGTGTACATTATTTGCCTGTTCTAACTCTTCTCTTGATAGCCACTCTTTCGTATAGACTTTGAATATCTGGGACCTGCACGAAGAATGCTTGATCCAGTCCATAAAAATCAATTTCCCATTCCTCGGGGTTCTGGGGAAGAAGGTGGAGTTTGGTGCGTACTGCATACACCCCGGTAAGGTGGTTTCGGATATTATAAAGTTGTTTCAATTTATTTGTATTGCGTGCCCTACTTCTTACACAGTTAATTTATAAAAACGTTCACGGTTTGATGAGTTAAAGAACGATTAAAATTATCCCTACTCTTGATACGCCAACGTGTAACTTGTGCGGATATCCAGTACACATGGAAATCGTTTAGAACTATGTATACAGTATATTACAGAACCACATAGATAGATATAATTGCATATATCATATATAACTATACTTGTACTTCACCTAACAACAAAACATATTTGCAGTAATATTGTGATATAGTTCATGCGATAGGATATGATGCTATTTCGTGTTGGGCAAATCTTCGCTTGCTGTCAACTGTCACAGTTCGTTGCGGAGGGCCCGGACAACTCGATAGTTTTCCGTTAAACCCATCGCTATTTCTAAAAATGGACCAGGAGCAAAGGGCAATAAACTGTGTTTGAGAGACTTCCTTTTATTTGTAATATTGTAATATAATAGAACTGCGGCGTTCACAGGTCCAGCTCGAACAGAAAGTACCGAAGATGTCTCTCCGGACAATTCGTCGCGCCGCGGCTCGCAAGTGTACCGCGGAACCACCGGCGGCCTGCTGCTGGAGGAAGATCAAGATGTTCTAAATGGATACTCAAGAGACCTCAAGTCGGATCCGTAAGTTCCTACACCAGCCTTCACTCGGAGTATCATTAAATTAAAAATTGATCCGAATCTATATTTCATTACAAATATACCATAAGATTAACTACTACGAACTACTAACCCTTAGGTTTCAACTCTTTTTTAAGAAAATGTAGCCTTGGCGCAGTCACCAGCGCCAGTGCCTTTACCTTCGTTCACTTTCCTACGAAATATAGTTACTAAGTATTAACGCACACACAGACACACAAACACGTTTACCTTACTGCTATACAATTGAATAAGCATTGTATCCGCTAGTGAGTACGTTCGCTTCAATCGGTCGGAGCTGCTGATCACCTGCTGCGACTACGTGTGCTGCGTGACCCTGGGTGGGGGTGGCGATGGCGGCGCCGTGCTGCCCCCGCCGCGCGACACCCTGCGCGCCAGGCGGCCTTCCTACTGGGAGCTGCCCGAGGACTTCATCTCGAACACCGGTTATCTAGACTTACAATGAATTGCCGAAGGGAGAACAACTTCGCCTTTGTTCTCCTGCAACAAGCTGCTTTACAAAGATATCATCGCGGCGACCATATCTTCCTACATACAATTACTTAATAAGCTACTATAAAGCGGTTACTGATATTAGGGGGACCGGAAAGTAATGTCGTTTTCTTACGCTAAATACAAACACATACATTTTTAACGAGTCTTTATTTTTAATCAATGATGTATTCCCCATCATTGTCAATAACCTTTTGCCATCTAGTGAGTAAATTTTCAATCCCTGATCGATAAAAATTAATTGGTTTTTCGGCAAAATATCTAGAGATGGCATTTTGGATATCATCCAAATTTGCAAATGTTTTGCCACTTAAAAAGTGTTGCAGCGCTCGGAATAAGTGGAAATCCGATGGTGCAACATCGGGCGAATATGGTGGATGAGGCAGCACCTCCCACCCCAATTCATTAATTTTTTCTAGAGTTCGCCTTGCGCAGTGCGGTCTTGCATTGTCATGTTGGAGAATGACGCCTTTTCGGTTGACAATCGCTGGCCACTTTTCAATTAAAGATTGATTGACTCGCTGCAATTGTTCGCTGTAGAGGTCTGCAGTAACAGTTTCTCCAGGTTTCAGTAATTCAAAATGAACAATGCCGCGAATACTCCACCAAACACACAAAAGCGCTTTTTTGGGGTGTAAACCTGGCTTAGCAGTACTCCGAGGGATTTCATTTGGAGAGAGCCACTGCCTTTTGCGTTTTGGGTTATCATACAGGACCCATTTCTCATCTCCTGTGATCAAGCGATCAAAAAACGCTTCTGTGTTGTGTCGTTGAAGCAATAAGTTGCATGTGATTGATCGGTTAGCCTTATTCTGTTCGGACAGATTATGCGGGACCCAAACACCTGCTCTGCTTACTTTTCCAATCTGCTTCAAATGTTCTTGGATGGTCGACCAAGGTTTGTTGAGACTGTTTGACAATTCCTCGATCGTCTGACACGGATTTGCTTCCACTTCCGCCCTTAACACGTCGTTGTCTAACGCTGATGGTCTTCCTGATCGATACGAGTCGGAAAGATCAAAATTACCCGATTTGAACTTGGAAAACCACCTTTGGCATTTACGAATGTCCAGTGCATTTGGATAAACATCGCAAATGTTTTTGGTAGCAACTGTTGCGTTATTTCCCTTGCGAAACTCAAAGAGCATGCAATGCCGGATGTGTACCTCTTCTGGTATTTGGCTGGCCATTTTACCCAAAATTACAAAAAAAAATTGTAATTCAATTGTCTATAAGTAAAGAAATCACTATAACCTCACAATGTCTTTGGTACGCCTCTGAACAAAACAATGAGCTGACAAATGACAATCAAGTATTGGCATGCGCAGAAACGACATTACTTTCCGGTCCCCCTATTAGTTTAGGTACCAGGGATGTAAGAGGTCCCGCACAACTCATGGAACTTTAGTCGACCTCACCTGCTCGTGGTGCACCCTGCTAATCAACAAACGAGGTTCTGGCTCCCACTGACCCGCATTGGTCCAGCGTGGTGGGAAATGGTTCAAAACCCCCTGTATGAACTCCTACAAACGAGAAGATCTTTGGAGGAGGCCAATGTCCAGCAGAGGACGTCAATCCGCTGATGATGATGACGAGGTACCACCACCTCAAGTCTCATGCAATACCTTATGGTGTTATGTAAATACATAATAAAGTCTTACCAGCGCCCTGTTATTGTGAACAAGCCCTTATTGACCATATCTTGAATGTCATCGTTTTGTTCTAGGAAAAGTGCCATGTCACCAGAACATTAGACTTACCATTAAGGTGTACTTAGGTTTTTACATTGCTGTTACTTTTTTGCACAGAGCATATCCCCGCGACGGAGAGCGCGGCGCGCTGCCAGCCCCTGCAACCGCGGGACCTCAACCGACTGCTGGAGAATGCAGGTGTGGAACAGCTTGTATCACCTTTATCACCAGCCGGCGATCCAGTCTAATATTGAACTCACTTTAACACACTCAGTAGATAGCAGGTCTAAACTGTCTTGTGCAAGTCCCGCTTACAGTGCCACTAAGAAAAGCGTAGACTTCTCTGTCATGCGAAAGCCGTACACTCAATATTACTTCATTTTACTGGTGGTAGGTCTGTTACCGACGACCGTCTAGGTACGTACCACCGACACCGACAAACAGTAATGGCTAAACATTACTGTGATCCGATTTGAAGAGCGCTGTAGCTAGTGAAATTATTGGGGTAACAAGACTTAATCCAATCTCTCAAGACGCTGATTGTGAAATGTGGTGCAGGGCATTTCATCCTAACTAGCCACGTTGTTATGGGCGGGCGTGTCACTTACCATCACGTGGACGCCTCGTAACATCGTAGAAAAAAAATGTTATAGCTAGTTTAGTAAGCCACGTGTACTGCGACAGTGACAATATTTCGTCCAGGTATACTATAAAACGCTTGTCCTGCAGGAATAGAAAGAATAGAAAACCAGTGCCCATTCAAACGTACATAGAAAAACCACTTAACATTATATTACCATATTTATTCAGTGATAACTAATTTATTATACATCCTGGCTGTGAAACATTAGACGGTAGAGCGATATCACCAGTGTTGGGCAACAGTTCCACATGGCTCATGATAAATTCACAACCTCCAGTGATGGAGAGCCACTTTAAGAAGATCTTTAGTTCATAAAATATTGCTTGATACCTGAGACGTTAGAGACTTCGTTTTAAAGACAGCTACAATAAACGCCTTGTTGAAAAATTCAAGCTTTTAAATATTAATAAGACATTTGTACATAAATCTGCGACAATTTTTTTTTAAAAAAAAACCTTATTAAAGAGGTACTAATATAACCATACGTAATTTAAATTATTTATTTTATTTTATAATTTTTTGCTAGCTTACTTCGTAAACGCTTTTCGCAGCCTGGTAGGGATGTGTAATCGACTGGCGAATATCGATAAATAGATGTATGAAAATTTCATCACATCGCACAAAAGTATGTATGTGATAATGCAATTCCAAGCACAAACTAGCACGCGGGCCTCTCTAATAATGTCATATAACCACACATTAATAGAAGAAGTGCACTCCGCTGAGGTTCTGGGTATAATTATAGACCAACAATGTACTTGGAAGGAGCACGTGCATAGTTTATGTTTAAAAATGGAAAATTTTGTATATGTACTCGGAAATATAGCAAAAACGGTGACTATCGGTGCAGCCTTATTAGCATATCACGGATACGTAGCTTCCATAATTAAGTATAGTATAATCATATGGGGAAATTCTGTCAATTCTATTCATGTTTTTCGTGCCCAAAAAAAATGCATCAGAGTCATATGTGGAGCCAACCGCTTAGATACTTGTAAACCGTTATTTAAAAAAATACTATATTCTTCCATTTCCGTGCCAATATATTTTTGACATGTGCATGTTTGTATTTAAAAACTCTCAAATGTATTTTACAAAAAAAGCGAAATAGCCACTAAAAGTTCTAGATGTCCAAATAAACTCTGCATACTAAAACAGCGGATATAGCTCTGCAGCAGTAATGCACACTGTCACACTGTCACACTGTATGGTAGTGTCAATATTTAATAGACTTCCAAAGCACATTATAGATCTAACTACAAGGTATGCGTAAGACCTATTATGTCTTACGCAAGCGTTGTCTTCGCCCATTCGTCCGAACACTGTCTCAAACCTCTGCAGACTCTCCAGAACCGTTTCACCCGCACCGCGACTGGTGCCGAATGGTACCAGCGCAATGTGGACATCCACAGCGACCTTAAACTCCCAACGATCAAGGAGCACTTTAGAGAGTGCTCCGTGACCTACTTCGCCAAGGCGGCAACTCATCCCAACCCTCTGGTGACCAGCGCAGCCAACTACGCGCTACCTCCGAATCCCATGACAAAAAAGCGCAGACCGCGGCACACGCTTATTCCAACATCCCAAGGGGTCCCGCAAACCACACACATACCCTCAGTCACCGACAGCACTGACGTCACCACCACACACACTTCGGACACTACCAACACGCTCCGAATCTCAGCATCACACCGCCCTCGCTTCAGAACGCGGCGCCGCAGCTACTCACACACCGCGTTCACTAAGTACACCCGCAATCGTGGGCGGTCCTCGCCGCTCAGAGACTCCGATACAGGCGAAGGTAGTCGGGGAACGGGCCCGCGCCCGGCCGCGACGACCGAGCAGAATCGCCAGATAAAATACAACAAGAACCAGACACACACAATAAACAGAATCATCCGCCAGATAGCTACATCCCGCGTAGCGCATTTTGCCGCGCTTGATAAATTGGCTCCAGTGCGCAACCAAACGCCTAGGCGATTGGTTTAGGGAGTGAAGAATCGATGTCAACCCGGACAAGAGCGAAGCCCTACATTTCTCAAGGAAAGGGAAATCTAGAATCCCCAGTCGCGCTTTGCGCGCCACTCCCAAGCCAATATATATCTTCGACCGTCCCGTCCCTTAGAAAGACACGGTCAAAAACCTAGATCGAAGGCTAGATTTTAAGAGCCACATTCGCAGAGTGAGGAACAAGGCTGCCCTTGTAATAGGCAGACTTCATCCCTTGCTCTGCAAATCTAGCAAATTAGCCCTAAAACACAAGGTGCACTTATATAAGCCTGCATAAGACCTATTATGACTTACGCGTGCGTTGTATTTGCGCACTCTTCCTCTACCACCCTCAAACCCATACAGGTCATCCAAAACCGCTTTACCCGAAAGGCCACGGGTGCGGAATATATTTATCTATGTACATATTTAATTACCCCTCTTTCTCCTTATAGCACTATCCGACTCTTAACCTTTCCACATCTAATATTTTCTCAACTTTCTCCTCCCCCTCATACATACTACTGTATCTACATATATATGTATATATTTAATTTTTATGTTTGGTTTCCGGTTTATGGTTTTTTTGTTCGGTTTTCATATTTTGTGTTCATTTATTGTTTTGATTTAATTTTAAGTTAATCTCATTTTTAGTTGCTTTTCTTCTTTTTATTATTACTTTAGCTCGCGGATACCGGATCCTCGAGCCATGAGTCCGATGAAGCCGCTATGGTTGTCAATAAAACTGCGGCGCAAACATCATCATATTATATAAAAAATAAAATGGCTCGGTCCTTTTCTGCGCGGGCCGTTGTAGCGTTGACACGTGCTACTGCTCCGGACTTCGAGGCGTTGTGTCGTCAGGCGATGTACCAATGCAGCTTTCATTCTCATTCCTATTTCTTTTCAATTACGTTAAAATTTATTTAATTTAAATAAACTCATTTCGATATGAATATCGATAAAATACGAAAGCCGTCCGTCCCATACCTATCACATGTCATTCTGACAAACGTCTCAGGTATCAAGCAATATTTTATGAACTGTAATTATGTTTCCTCTAATCTAAGATCTATGCGAAGGGGTCCTTATTATTTTGGATGTTTTATATTACATTTCAGGACTTCAAGGGTTGCTGGAGAAGGATTTCGTTCTAATGCAAGGGCTGAAGAACGACCTCAACAAGAAGCTAAATGACATGAAGATTAACATTAACGCGGTAAGATTGGAAGTTATTGTCTCCTTTCCCCGAGGCCGTCAAAGTGGATAACGCTGCTTAATTACTTATCTATTGGAAAACTTAGTTTCGCAGATATTTCCGTAAGCAAAGTGACATAAGGCTCCTTGTATAATGTATGTACGTGTGCATGCGTGCGTGCGTGCGTGTGCGCAGGGCGGGTGGGCGGTGCGCTGCGGGGCGCCGCACCTCGCGCTGCGCCCGCTGTCGCCGGCAGCGCCGTGCGCGCCGCGCGGCTCCCTCGCCGACTACTGCGCGGGCCTCACTCTGTATGTATGACAATATGCTACCTACTCCTCTATCACAACGACCGCAAGGTTAGTCTTGGCTTCCGGCAAAAGATCGTGCCAGCGGCGGCCGTCTAACACTGTCTGCAACCAAGATCTCTCTATCACCCGTTATCTCTGTAGTTTGACGTTGTGTTAATTCACTAGTTCTTCAGTTTTTCTGTACTTTCATATTCACCTATGTCATATTCAAAACCTAGCATCAGCTACTTGTGCAGCGTCCAATCTTCGCGGCAAGCAGTAACATGTTGACATCGTGGTGCCGGGTCTCTACGTCACCAGTTACGTACCGGCGCGGTGGTAATCACGTTACCGCTGGGCTAACGTCATGCGAGTTGTTAATAAAGATGTGTACGTATAAATATTATTACATATCATTACAGAAAATTTCCACCTCCGAGCCTGGTGCCCACACCCTCGGGCAGCGCCGGCTCCTCACCGGCTCACTCCAGGGCAGGCAAATTGTAAAAGATCGAGAATAAAGTACAGACGCAACAAACAAGCACACCTGACGACCGCACCACAAACAACAATTGAATATAATTACCAGTAATTGTTTTTGCGCATCTAAACGTTTTTAAAAAAACTATTAATTGTAATTTTTATGCAGTACAAATATAAATTAAATTTAAACAAAAAACTTTGTTTGTTGCAAGCTGAACCCCTCAGCAAGCAATGTCCGCGTACCTGCACCCGCTTACTGCACAGTGGTACGTTTCTCTGGCGCGCCTCTACTGGCGGCAGAAGAGAGCCCTCGAGCGGGGGGGCGAACTTCCGCCGCCGGAAGAGGTGGTGAGGTGGCGCCGAACGGCGCGTAGGGAGGTGCTTCGGCGATGGGAGCGGCGACTCCTTCAACCGTCGCACGGTCGCCTCACCGTTGAGGCCGTCCGACCGGTCATCGGTGACTCGCTGGACCGGTACTTTGGACTTCTCAGTTTCCGCCTGGTGCAGATACTCACACGGGGTACGGTTGCTTCGGGAGATATCTGCACCAGCGGAACAGTAGAGGTAGGACGGACAAGGCGTGCGACGAGTCTGGCCACCCGGGGGATTTCGTCCCACACCTTGGCCGATTGCCCGCGATGGAGGGGGATAAAGCCGCACTCGTAGCGGCGATAGGGAGTGACCTCTCGCTACTGACTGGTCCGGGTCATGGTCGGAAGCGAGGCGTCATGAATTGCGGTATCCCGATTCTGCGATTCTGTCATGGCGCAGAAACGGGAGACCGAACGTGTTAGAGAGCAGGCGCCGAGAGGACAGGACGCGGTCGGAGCGCGATGACAGCTTACCGCCGCAAGGCGGGGCCGAGCGCGCGACCGCCGAATGGCTCCTCGGCAGGAACCTGGCGCCGCGACCGACATGGGCTGTCGAGCCGGCGCCCCCCTTGGAAAGGGGTCCCGGGGTGCATATGGCGATGCGTCTCGTATTCCGACGCGTCACCACGTAGGGATTATATCGGGAGGGGTGCTTCACATCCCTCCCCGAGGTGGGCCCGTTCAATCCGGGCGTCGATCGGGGTCGCGGAGGAACTGAAACATGTTATCCCGCGACCGTCGAGCATGTGTATGAGGCAGGAATACCCTGTGAAGCTTTTTAGTCGGTTGGAGTCCGACACTACCCCGTTACCGGCCCATTGGTTCCGCGGTGTGCGTTCCGTTAGCATTTTGTTACACACGTTAATAAGAAACCGTGGTGCCCCCCACGCGCCGCGGCACTACAGTAATCGCTTGTGAAAACATTCTAAAAACAATTTGAACATTGAATAAGGTTTCCGTTACCACCAGCAGTTGCAATTGTCTGTAGTAATGATATCGAGGCACCTCTTCAACTCTTCTCATTGGGTGCTGTAGAGGTTTTAATATTTTTTTAATTATAAGAAAAAATTTGTTCTTTCGGTGAAATGCTATCCGCGCATTTGTAGATCCCTGGGCGATTTTTTATATATATATATATATATATATAATTTGTGTGTGTGTTGTAAGGACCTAATATAATATCTATTAGGTCCTTACATATGAAATTTGCGTTTTGTCTTACTGACCACTTTGATCTGAAATATCTTCTATCTAAATTGCTTGTTTTTTCATTATTTTTATCCTTCGCGCCGCTTATTACCGCGCAATGGATAACAGGAAATATCGATATATTCACGAGTACGAGTTCTACCGTGTTGCATGTCACGTGTCACAAAAAAAAGCACGGTACGTTTTTGGTTTCAACGTTTTCGTTCTGGAAATTTCGACCTTCAGAACCAATCCCGTGGACAGCCGGGGACCTAAGTGAAATTGAAAAATTAAAGGCTATTGTGCAAGCGGATCCATCACAAAGTACTTCAGAGATAGCGGCAGACTACGGGGTACGTGATAAACTGTATTATTTCATTTGTAGCAAGTCGGGAGAGTAAAAGAAGGGATTTTAAATCGAATCATTACTTGTGATGAAAAATGGATACTGTACGATAATCGGAAGCGCTCATCGCAATGGCAGAACCCTGGAGACCCAGCCAAATCCTGCACTAAACAGAAATTGGCTCAGAATAAGTTTCCACTGGCCACAGAATACTTGTGAGTGTTTGGTGGACTAGCGCTGACCACTGCTTTCTAAAATCTGAACAAACGGTTGCGGCAGGTATCTATTGTCAGCAACTGCAGACCATGAAGGAAGAACGAGCTGCTAAACAACTGAGATTGGTCAATCGCTCTAGGCCACTGCTGCTTCACGACAGCGCAACACCACGCACTGCACACTGCACACTGCACACTGCACAACCACTAAGTTCGATGAGCTACAATTGGAATGTCTGCGGCATCCACCGCACTCCCTGCACCTTGCTCCGAGAGATTAACATTTTTTCCAGAAGTTGGACAACTTCTTACACGGAAAAAACTTCAACTCCGATGCGGCAGTCCAAACCGCCGTCAAAGAGTTTATTGAGTCTTCCCCCCAGTTTTTTTTAGTAAAGAGATCAATGAACTATCTATAAGATCTCAAAAGTGCATAGATAACAACGCATATTTATAATATTATAATAACGCATACTTTGATTAATTAAATTGATATTACAAAAAATTAATTGACTTTGTACTCCTGTGTCCCGTGTCCCGTGTCCTCCCGGACAAAACGCCGATTCCATATGTAAGGACCTAATATTTATTTAGGACTACAACATCCGGAGTACAATGTATGTTTGTTACATCTCCATTAGTTTATTAATATAAAATAATGAAAACCTACTTTACAACCTTCCTCCGATATGGACGTCAGTCGTGTAGCAGGAGGCCCGTCAATTTTTTTTACTTGGGGGAATGTCTCCGCATGCCTGTCCTCGCGGGGCGTAATGACAAATTATGTCATACCTGCACAGACTGAGACTCTCACGACGTTCCACTTTAGTCGCCTTACCGAGATGCGCTTCCCACCTGTGTAAGGTCGCGCCGGCATAGCGCGCCCTCTTCTCGGCCTCTTATCATCACCTTAGCAACGGATCCCGCGATCCCTCACCCAAAGGTCATAGGAGCCCAGAGAGACAACTTTTCCGATTCCCTGCGGCAAATATGGTCTTAGGTTCCGCGGTAATCCGTTTTACGCCCACGGAGGATAGGAAGAGAGGCGAACCGCAACAGATATTGCGAGTCGCCGTTTTCCCTACTCTCCTGAGGAGTGTCAGTACACTCCTCTCCTTCTGCGACTCCATCACGGCTGGAAAGGGCAGTGGCAGTCTGCTTCCGCTGCCTATCGGCACACATCTGAGCGGCTATCTGGTGCCGGCCGAATAGGTTCTTCTCAGCTTCACCGTCGGAGCCCAAGCCACGGCTACTGAGGCCCATCGCCACCGCGTCAGACCATAAAAACAACCATAGCATGGCAGTGAGAGTGCGCGAGATAGATGTGAGAAAAACCTTTGCACCTGTAATTGGCACATTGCGCGCGCGGGGGTGTGAGAGAAAGGGGATCGACGGTTAGGTTGATGGGGTTGTCAAACATGCGGGGAGAGCAGCGCGTACATCCCGCGTGGTGCGGGATGTAAACACGTCAAATTGAGATAAATATTAATTGTTTACTTATAAACTACATTTGGACAGTATAATCACTTCGGCAAAGCGTCATTGGTTGGTTTTTAGTTGTGAAATTAATTTAATAATAGCGAGATGTTTTTATGTGATATGTTTAATGAAAAAATATCAAAGCAACAAGTTGAGTGGACGTGGAGCCATTATCATAAACCGCCGCCGCCGAAATCCGTGAGGCGCGCGCGCGCATTACAGCGCGGCGGCTCGGCGGCGGCGCGCGACCTCACCTGCCGCACCGCACCGCTCCGCTCGGCACCGCTCGGCACCGCTCAGCATCGCTCGGCACCGCACCCGCGCGGACCGGCACTGTACTAGATACACAGAAAACATTAACAACAACGTTGCAGCACTGGCATACAGTAAAACTAAAGTTTCGCATATATCTTGGTAGTATATCGCTTGAAAACTCGTACTACAAAATGTTTTCGTCGTTGAAATTCAAACCCACCGGGGCACTCCTGAAGAAGCTGCTGGACCCGCAGGCTGCTTGCGCACTGACCAGCATTCGGTTCTCGGGCGATGCCGCTGACGTGCTCAAGTTCTACAGCGAGGTTCCGTGGCAGATGCACCGGTACCCGCGTCTCACCGACGACGACTACGCCAGGTTCATCAGCAAGAAGGCCATGAAGAGGGAACCGGCGCTCACCAGGCAACTCAGTGAGTTATTTTTACACATTATCTTTAAGTAAATCACAACATTCGTTTCGATTACGCCTCCGCGACGCGTCAGTGTACTGCCGTGTCGTATCTACGTGAACCACGCCTCACCCGCGGCGCGGTGCAGCGGTTCTGTTCTGTGTGGCATGTCGCCACTGCGCCGCGCTCTTGTATCCAACGTAACCATACCCTGGACTTTGAAACATCTCTTTTTCTAATAATTTCATCATCAGATCAAATCGCGTTTTTAATAGATCTGTCACTAGCGGGGGAGGGGGGCCAAGTTTAACTTCACTTGGAAATCATTTTGTATAATCTGTGAATTGAATATTCTCTATTCCTTTGCTGAGTAGCTCATAAGTATTGAAGTATGTGGGGTAATGAGGCGCTCCGTCTTAATCTTAATGTGGTGATGGGTCAAGTTATGGTAAGCCCCGTCTGCCAGCAGCGACGCGAGCGCACCGCCCCGCTGCTCAGGGCGCGGTGTTCTTTGCTTTGCAGTCGATCGTTAAATTGTGCGCTGGAATTGAACCTGTGCACCGCCACGACTCTACGCCAAAGTTATGATCGGGCCGTCGGGCCTCTTCACGTTAAGTTCTGCACGTTAAATCATTTGTATGTATACATTGATCTTAAATTTGAATAAGCGCCGATAGATGAGTACTTCATAAAACTATAGGTTATCAGGCACCGGGCTAGCCACACCCCTTATCTTGTGTCGTCGTGTCTTCCGGAGTCATCGGGTCGAGCCGTGTAACTTCCGGAACACAGAAATGTTGTTATACAGTACAGATAGATCATATAAAGGAAGGTGTACCTAAACAAAACATGTAAATAAAGTAGATAATATTTATCAAAGCACGTGACCTCCGCGCCACAAGGCGAGCTACTTAGCCATGGGGCGTTATCGTTCAAATAGAACGAACAGGAAGTGCGATAGGAACACGGAGGTGGAACCCGTCCTGCAGGCCCGGCACAGCGGGCAGTGCCACCTGGCCATTAAGTTCGTCCTCTGTGCTGTGCCGTAGCCGGCATCAGTACAGCGCAGCACCGGCCCCACCGCTGTGCCCCCGCCGGCTCAGTGATCGTTACCGTCCGCCGGACACCGCCGCCAATTGGTAGCGCAGAAGTTGACGCAAGAGAGCGCAGCGTGCAGCGTGCAGCGTGCAGTGTACAGTGTACAGTGTACGGTGTACAGTGTACTTATCGTTTGTGATATACTTTGTTATACGATAAGATAATACTAAAATAGTTAAGAAAAAATTCAAGAAACAACTGTTCTCGGCGTGGTGTATGTTTCTTCAATGTAATGCAATGAACTTCCTGGATTATCTGAAGATGATTCGCGATCAGTTGCATCCGTCGATGTTAGTTTAAACACACGATGCAATTGTGATGATAATATAACAATGTAGACAGGTTGAACAGAGATCAGCAGGTGCAAGAGCAGTAATTATCCAAATCACTTGCCCGCTTAGCTGAGAGGTGAGGGAGAGGCGGTGGCGGTGGCGGTGGCAGTGGCGGTGGCGGTGGCGGTGGCGGTGGCGGTGGCGGTGGCGGTGGCGGTGGCGGTGGCGGTGGCGGTGGATGGGTGCCCGCCGACCGGTCGCGCGGTTAATGTGAGATCGTATGTTGCACAACAGTAAGCAGTAACGGGTTATGTTAAGGAGCCGCGCGCGGCAGACACGCGCCGACGGGATGGTCACCTCCAGCTCGCGGCGGGACGGTCACCTCCAGCTCGCGGCTGGACGGTCACCTCCAACTCGCAGCGGGACGGTCACATTCATCTCGCGGCTGGACGGTCATCCCCAGTTTGCAGCGGGATGGTCACATCCATCTCGCGGCTGGACGGTCACCCCCAGCTCGCGGCTGGACGGTCACCTCCAACTCGCAGCGGGACGGTCACATTCATCTCGCGGCTGGACGGTCATCCCCAGTTTGCAGCGGGATGGTCACATCCATCTCGCGGCTGGACGGTCACCCCCAGCTCGCGGCTGGACGGTCACCTCCAACTCGCAGCGGGACGGTCACATTCATCTCGCGGCTGGACGGTCATCCCCAGTTTGCAGCGGGATGGTCACATCCATCTCGCGGCTGGACGGTCACCCCCAGCTCGCGGCTGGACGGTCACCTCCAACTCGCAGCGGGACGGTCACATTCATCTCGCGGCTGGACGGTCATCCCCAGTTCGCAGCGGGACGGTCACATCCATCTCGCGGCTGGACGGTCACCTCCAGCTCGCAGCGGCACGGTCATATCCATCTCGCGGTGAGATAACAACCTGCCCCGGGATTCGTTCGGACTTCGCGCCGCGACTGTCAACTTGTACCGGTTCTGATCGTGAGGACATTAGCGCTGCTGCCGCTGCTACTGCTGGGCTCCTCGAGACTTTCAATTCGCATGTTTAAACAAAACGTTTGCAGACGTGTTACCCACTGAGAAAACACGATAATTGACAAACATGTGGGCAAGCACTCCACTATGCAGACGTTGGAAGCGGGCAGCGCGAATCCTTGGGAGAGGATCATGCCCAGCAGTGGACGTGATGGACTGATTACGAAAAGAATTATTTTGCAACGTTAAAATAACATATAATTTCAATCCACACTATCTGTGGTTACTTCATTTCCATATTTTTTTATTTCTATATCAGTTAAAGTATGATATATCTAAAGTTTAAACATAACGTGACGTCACCTAATTTGCAGTGACGGTGCACTGACCCGGCCGAGCTGGTGCGCGGCGCCACAGCCGCGCCTCCGAGCTGTTGGCGTGCCATCAGCTCGCCGGACGAGTTTGTCCAAGATAATATATATATATATATATATATATAATAGGGGCAGGCTATAATTATATTAAATTTGTTTTAAATCAATAAGTTGCAACTTAGTTTTACTTAGACAGCGGAAATTCAGTAAACGTAAGCGAATAGTTGGATAAGTTAAATAGGATACACCTGTCGGACACCGGTGGCGACGGTACCGCGCAGCCGCGGCGATGATGGCAGTCACATGGATATGTATGTTATGTTAAGTTACAGTCGTGCACCTAAATTGTATCGCTGATATTTGTCCAACGACAGAACAACACGGCCGGTAACCGGGCAGACATGACCGGCTCCCGCGGACCTTGCGACCTTGGCATTCACCATCTACTTTACCACGGAGCGATCAGCTAACGAGTTTATATAATAGTTTCGCCGCCGAAACATGTTCGTGTTAATTTATTCACAACAAATGTTATAGATGGTAAGCGTTCTACTAAGTCGTGGAGCGGGTGCGACGTGAACACGCACGAATGACGAGCTGATCTATCATTAAGAAACATCGTTGTCAAAAAACTATTTGGAAATAAAAACTACACTACACTACACTACACTACACTACACTACACCACACTACACTACACCACACTACACTACACCACACTACACTACACCACACTACACTACACTACACTACACTACACCACACTACACGTACGCTATACGTTAAAACTAAACTAATTTGTGTGGAAAATATTTTCCATCTTTAATATTTTTTGTCGAAACAAATTCAATACAAACATCTTGGGATATGAACAATTGTGTATGTGTTAGTGTGCGTGTGCGTGTGTGTGTGTGTGTGTGTGTGTGTGTAGTCAAAAGTAAAACGTGATTACAATTAATTAGACAATAACAATAAAACTTATTGTTGAGAAAATGCTGGAAGGTCTCGACAACTCTGCTGCCGTCTGCCGTCCGCCGTCCGCAACAGATACGCCTCGTTACTGCCTCGTGGCGATGTTACTGTCTCGTTACGCACAATGAAGGTCGCCTAGGTTTAGGCGAGTCCATTGTATAACATTGTGCTCCGGGTGGATGACACAAGTACGCGTGACCTCTGCTGGTGACACTACGAACTTGCACGCTGGTCCGCAGTGATGACATGCAGCACTGGAGTGGACAATATGATGTACCGAGAGATTGCAATCTTTAATAATTTCCTTTTGTATAGTTGTTTTTTGTTCAGCTTTTGTTAATCAGCTAATTCGTGAAAAAGTACTGTTTGGGGGTGGGGCATCGCGCGGACAGCAATATTCACAAATATTATTTTATATTACACTTTATAACTTTGTTTCACGCGAACAACAAACGGGTGGTAACGTGATGAGGGAGGGTGTCCGTTTTGGATTTGAAGATTCTGAATCACATCATGTACGGACGTTGCACGTCACGTGCATTCATTGTGCGATCTGCAAAAACAGAGTGCACGCTGTGAAATGAAAAGGTTTTGACTCTGTGCTTACTTGCGGAAATGAATTACATGCGTTGTTATTGCATTCAGAGGAACAATTGTTAATATGACTTTATCAACCCAGAAACACCAGCGCGTTGCCAATGGGTAAATTATTTAATTTAACCCAAATGGGCCAAATCCCTCCATCTCAATCCCTATCCGTTGTGGAAATCTTTAAGGGAGGCATGTGTCCAGCAGTGGACGTCTATCGACTGATGGTGATGAGACTAAATGCAGGCACTTTCTTTTTGTACACTTTATCACGACGTACGTTATATGAAAGTGCCAGCAGCCCGCATCGTTTGACAAGACTGTTGTACCTGCGGCCGGGATCTTAAATCTACCAATCAATTGTTGCGCATTCTGTCGATGCACGAGCAACTGTTTAACTGTAACACCAAAGTTACAGCTTTGATATTTAACCGCCGAGGTCGTTACTGTGAGCTCTCACGAGAACAGCTCCACGCAGAGGGCAACGGCAACACAAGCATCTACACAAATACTCACACACGCGCATTATTTAGATAACCTGCGTTATCTATTATTATAAATGCAAATAAGCGATATCAACCGAATCTTGTTTAGCTGTCGAATGTTTTGTTGGACAAGTTCAAGATCAAGATCCAGTTCACGAGTTGTGTGTATAATACAAATAACTTTGACGGAACCGGAAAAATGTTTTGCGCTATTAGCTCCATCGCGCCGCGCCCCGCGCCCCGCGGCTGATACATCGGTGCACGGAGCAGCAGCAGGTCAGCATCCGGGCAACGGCGCCACGTCCTCTGTCTGTCTGTCTGTCTGTCTCTCTGTCTCTCTGTCTGTAAGCAACACGATGCCCTCGGCCACTACAGAGCCGAAACCGCGCAAATTAATTTAAACATATACAACAACTTTAAAGTATACAAGATGCACTTTCAAGTACAACATTTAATTAAATAACTTTTTCGGTTAAGCAAAAACTTGCTATTTTATTATTAGGTCTTCAAGTGATTCATACGCTTACTATAACAAAAATATTTGTATAAGTAATACTTTGTGGAATTTACAAGAAAAACTAAGTGTATTACTGTTGAGAAGTAGGCAGCGTTCACTGCGGGGCTGAGGATTATACTGTCTGTCGGTTCACGTTATAACTCAAGGTAAGCAATGCAACAGTACTGCGGGTACAACGAAAAAACAACAGCGGTGATAATATTGTAATTGACTTGGTTTACAAGCATACGTACACAGGTAGGCGTGTGTGTGTGTGCGCGCGCGTGTGTGTGTGTGTGCGTATGTGTAAGATTAAAATATGTAAATGGTTTTCTAATACAGACAGAGATATATTTATACTATTATTCGTGTAACACCATTATTGTGGTACCTTTCAAACGACCTCCAGACGCAGGCCTCGGCAGGTTAATTACTGAGCGCAGCTAAACAAACATCTGCTGGTGGTGGCGGCACGCATCGTAATATGGAGTAAGTGGGTAGCCCGCGACCTACTGCGACAGTTGTGTCATCGAGTCGTCGGTGGGGTATTACTTAAAGTAGTATGTACAGCTGAACACGCAAACGTGCAAACATACCCGTGATCCGGAGTGAAAGGGGCTGCCGACTGCCGACTGCCTGTGGCGGACACAAGAGAGCGCCAGCGCTGTCCGTCTCGTGCAATCAATCCAAAAAGAAGCAATCGTAATGAGCAATTGGTTAAGCTTCCATTTTAATCTGTTCCAACAATCTCGCAGCGAACCTCGCCTACAAAGTGGGCAAGCAAGTGATCTCGCTGGCGGAGGGCATGCCCAACGAGAACATGTTCCCCTTCAGCAGACTACATCTGCAGATGAAGTCAGGAAGCGAGATGATATTGGAGGGCAAGGAGCTGGCAACCGCCCTACAGTACATGCCTTCACAAGGGTACGTAACCCGTACCCCGGGTACAGTGTACCGACTGCTTGTATGATCTGCATCGCTGATTGCAAGGTTAACCGAATACTAAGGTAGTTCTTACATGCAATGCAGCTATCCGGCGTTGTTGACGGAGCTGCGCAAGTACCAGCGCGAGCTGCACCGTCCGCCGCGCCCGTACGACGTGCTGGTCACCAACGGCGCGCAGCACGGCATCTACCAGTGCGTGGACATGTTGCTGGACCCCGGGGACGCGGTCATCCTCAGCGAGTTCTCCTACACCGGCGCATTCAGTGTGGTCAGTCGGATGTTCAGCATTCAGTTGTGCAACCCGCGAGCGCTAGGCATGGAGCTGTTCCACCTAGTGCAGTAAATGGTATCACAAAAGAAAGTAATATAATAAAACATTAGTATACGAAGACATTTAACATTTTTCTTTTCCACAGTTGAAGCCGTACAGTCCAGAAATTATTTCAATTCCAGAAGATGAATTTGGCATAATACCTGATACGCTGGAAGCGGTTCTAGATAACAGGTCCGCTCGAGGTCTAAAGATGCCAAAGATAATGTACGTGATCCCCACCGGAAACAATCCCACTGGCACTGTAACCCCAGAGGAGAGGAAGAAGCAGCTCTACGAGCTGGCGTGCCGATACGATTTCCTGATCATAGAAGACGACCCGTACATGTTCTTCAACTACTCCGAGGTACGTCGAGCGCGCGCCGGGCGGGGCCGCAGCGTGTGTGTGTGTGTGTGTGTGTGTGCTCGGCATTCCGCTCTATCGTACTAATGCATCTTACTGTACTTTCTACGATAAATCGGTAGCGCCTCACCGCTTTTAACTAGTCAAAAAGACTACTATTTAGCAGTAACGTTACTGTGTTTTTGTTTGAAGAGTATTGAAATCAGAGAATTCACTAGTTTAATGATAAAGTCATTTAAACCCGCTCTGGAGACAAATCCTGCTGCTGCGCTGTCACGATAGGAATGTGGACGTTCGCTACCGGTGCGCCAGGACTCGTCCAAACAACAGCATATAGTCGGTCTGTCGGTGTGTCGGTGCAGGAGCGTACGCCGTCCTTCCTCTCGCTGGACGTGTGCGGGCGCGTGCTGCGGCTGGACTCCGCGTCGAAGGTGCTCAGCGCGGGGCTGCGGCTGGGCTGGCTCACCGCGCCGCCCGCGCTCGTCGCCCGCGCCGAGCTGCACGCGCAGGCCGAGCTGCTCCACCCCTCCACACTATCGCAGGTATACGCATTTGTTTAGCACGATTCCACAATATACTATAGCTACAGTAGGATCTGCGCGCTGTGCTAATAATATCCTTGCTCACAAAAATGGGTGGTACCGACCTAGTAATAAAGTGCGTCCTGCGCGGCTGCTACGTCCGCCTCGGTTCTGAGACCTAGAATCACTTCCTACAGCGTCCTTTGGACTGGAACAAAGTAACATTTGCTCACTGGTATTTCACGTTTGGAACAGGTGAAATAAATAAAACAAATAGTTTAGATCTTAGCGCATAAACCTGATAACGCTTGTTATATTAATTAAATAGCTGTTCCTCGCCCGCTCTGCTGTAACACCCCAACCCCCTCGAAGCTCCCTTTGGGAAAGGAGTTTTGTAACCTTCATTCTTAAATGAGTTCCAAGCCGCAGAGGCAATATCTCTACTTCGGCTCTACCTCATTTTGAAAGTTTAATAGTTTCGGAGATCTCGTGATGAGCTAATGAACCTCTGGATATCTCTTATATTATATGTACAGATTAATAACTTCATTAAGTCATGTCTCGCCTCAACAAGAGAAAACTGCAGATGAAAGCATCTGTCCGCCAGCATCCGCCCTGCCCGTTGCGGGCGACCCAAAGCTACCCCACAGCGCTGTGGAATGACCAAACATCCTCTCTACTCCGCATTCATTTAGGTTGGAGCGGACGAAGGTTAAATGAATTCTCCATGAATACTCAATACGTTAAGTGAATTCTCAATACGTGGCCGATCTGAGCGATCTGAGCGATCTGAACGATCTGAGCGATCTGAGCGATCTGAGCGATCTGAGCGATCTGAGCAATATTGTAATGCACGTTGAGCCGCGGCTGAAAGCGCGATTGTGTTAAACAAAGTTGTTAATGATCAGTACATTAGTTTAATACACTTCCGGTGACAGGAGCTCGTTTTAACGTCTACTTTTATTGCTAACGTGACACCAAACTACTAGCGAGGAAACAATTCGTGTAACCTTTATAAATAAATAAATATGTAGTATAGTAGTATAGTAGTATAGTAGTATAGTAGTATAGTAGATGTGGAAATGTGGAAATGTATGCAATATCCATTTATTTGCTCAAACGCACAAGCGACGGGATCGGGAACGCGGGCTCGCGCGCGGCGCCCCGCTGCACTGTTAGTGCACTGCTAGTGCACTGTTACTGCACTGTTAATGCACTGGTAGTGCACTGCTTGTGGGCGCGTCGCTCGTCGTCAGGGGAACGTGTCCCGCTCGTCTCGTCGCCGTGTTGAATACAAATGCTCTACACTCGTAATTATGTAATAAATGTTGCTTTTGACTTAAACAGCAAAAAGCAATATTTTTAATTAATTATATTTCCTTTACTGAGACGCGCTTAATTGTATTGTTTTATTGTTTTCATCGGAATCTCTTCCCCATTGTTCGCTTGCATCGTTACCGTTGTGTGCGTGCGTGTGTGCGTGCGTGCGTGCGTGTGTTTGCGTGCGTCTGCGGTACGCTCAACGAACGGCCACTCTATACACCGCAACGCTTAAGTTACGTCAACTTCATCTAAGTTCCCGCCGCTCCGACGCCGAGGCGACCTGCATCAGGCTGCTGCGCAACAATCGTTCGCTGCACTTCAACTTTTCAATGGGAACTGAGTAACAAATATCTAACGTCTCACGGCGACGCGCAGCACGCAGCGTGCACCGACGTGTCACTTGCTATCGAGTGCTATCGAGTGCTATCGAGTGCACCTCCTGCTCGTGTCGGCCTTAATTTTTTAAAAATATGCGTGCTCTTATTTAAAGGAAGTATTAAAATGAAAATGCCTCTCCTTAAACTAAACTTCAATGTACTTCTCACTTACAGTACACACTTACAGTACAATGGTACGTACCATGCCGCGGAGCTCCGCGCTGCGGTACCTCCGCGACCTCTGTTCTAGTAAACAATCATACTTTACAGCTTCCATTCCAGTTGTTTACAGTTTCCAAGGTTTGCATCAAACATTAATACTTTTATAATTTTGAGGCTTAAGCTTGTTCTCGAAGTAATCCTGCAGCTTGTTTACGTTACTGTACTGCCACAACTGCAAAAGAGAGCAGTATAAGCTAATGAGAGTAACGCTACGTTATGTTACAGTTAAAATGTCACAAGCTCGCCTGAGGCTGCGGTTATCTTATCGCCCGCCGCGTCGCCGCCGGTACGTCGCGGTCCAAATATTTAATCACAAGGTGACCTTGACCCCGGCCCCTCGCCATATACGTTATGATGTAAGCCGGTGACGCAGCGCGGCAGACCCCGGCCAAGACCGCTGGAGCAAAACAAAAGGTCATTTACACACATCACGACAAACGGTACTGTTCAAAAAGTTCTTGATTTCATCATCAACCCTTACCTGTTTTTATTCGACGAGGGGGTGATATTTTGTACGGCGAAGCGATCCTTCTCACGCAATTTGTGAGCGACAAACGAAATGCATCCGACACGTTACTGTTGCTGTCGCTCGACTCCGTCGCACGGCTGGTGGACAGGAAGTACCCGGAGCAGAGCCCGGATGACCGCCCTGCGACCTCTTGCTCATAGTAAACAAGAAAACAGTTGAATGTGTACGTGCCTTTATGTGGACATTCGTCAAATGGCGAGATACACTTACCGTCCGGTAACTCTTCCGAACAATAACTTAGCTGATACTGGGTTGGTACACGTCAGCCCGCGCAGCCGCCGCGCAGCCGCCGCGCAGCCGCCGCGCAGCCGCCGCGCAGCCGCCGCGCAGCCGCCGCGCAGCCGATAACTAATTATATTCTCTCAGTTTTCTTCATTTGAAGCATCCGAGACTGACTTACTAGTCATTTGGAAGTCGAGAATGGAATGTATCACCCGTGCCGTATACCATCTGTATCTATCTTTGTAAACGACGTAATGGTTGTGTACCCGAGTGTATGCAAATGTATTGAGTAATAATGTGCTATTTAGCCATATATTAATAATAATAATAATAATAATCCAACGCAAAGCAAACGTTACTTTTACTTATTTATTGCTGGAGACGAAACGTTACGCGTCGGTAAGTTTTCAGGTGTAATGATTCAAAACATGAAGCGGCAACCACACCGAGGTTATAGCAAATGCACTCACATATATATTAGCTCCTTACATATCAAATTACCGCTTTGTCGCACTGACCACTTCCTCCATCCCATCTGGAACATCTCCTGTTCGGTTAAGTTAATTCCAAATTCAAATTTATAAATTCATTTAGCTGCGACGTTTGAGTTCAGAACAACGGCCATTCGTTTGTTTGCTCCTCATTGTTCTTTCCGCGGCGCCGCTCATATTATCGCCGCACAATGGAGAACTTGAACTATCGGTGTGTCCGCGAGTGCGCGTTGTGCCGTGCCGCGCGGCACCAGCGCCGGGGCTGCAGGAACCGCTCGAAGGATTGATCATGTGCACGGCGCTGGTGCTGGCGCTGGCGCTGGTGCTGGCGCTGGCGCTGGTGCTGGCGCTGGCGCTGGCGCTAGTGTCGCTAAGGAAAGCACGGTACGTTTTTGGTTTGAACATTTTCGTTCTGGAAATTTCTAGCTTCAGTACTAAAACCCGTGGACCGCCGGAGACCAAAGTAAAAAATGAAGAATTGAAGGCTATTCTGTAAGTGGATCCATTACAAAACATTGCAGAGATAGTTGCAGGCTTTGGTTTGCTTGCAGGCGATCATCCTGCGCGTGATCGCGCCGCGCGCCGAGCTCGCCGCGCACGTGGCGCGCACGCGCAGCTACTACCGCGCGCGGCGCGACGCGCTCGGCGACGCGCTGCGCGAGGTGCGCGCCCTCGCCGACTGGAGCGCCCCGCGCGCCGGCATGTTCTACTGGCTGCGCGTGCGCGGCGTGCGCGACGTGTATAGCATGGTCAGTGCACGCACCACCCTCGCCTACACGCGCACCTCTCCTCTCCGCTCTATCACACGGAGCGATCCAAGCGCTTCTCACTCACTAGTTCACTACACGCTCTGTGCGTGTACGTGTGCGTGTGCGTGAAGTGAATGCACTAAACAGTTTCTTCACACACATTCACTAAGAAGTCAGTGATACGCCAACTAACAAGATTAGACGCGTTGCGCTTCACGTATAACTAGTCGCGGAGGAGTCTTGCGCCACAGCAGCCGCGGGCGTGCTGCCAGCCGTTGCTGGATCTTTGTTATCCGCCGATGCGGCCGCTTCGACGCCGACACTCCAGTCCAAATGAATCGAAGCAAACAAAACGGAAGTAACACTAACACACAAACTGGACTTCCAGTTTGTGTGTTGGTGTTACTTCCGTTTGTTGCGCACCGTGTGTATGTGTGCGTACAGATATATTTATATATGTGATAAGAGTGCGTGTGTGTCCGGGCAGGTGTTCCACCGCGCGTTCGAGCGCGGGCTGATGCTGGTGCCGGGGCACGCGTTCCAGGCGGACGCGAGCGCCGCCAGCCGCCACCTGCGGCTCACCTTCAGCAAGGCGCCGCGCGCGCTCATGCCGGCCGCGGCGCGCCACCTGCGCGACGTCATCCGCGACGAGCAGCGTGCGCACGCGCACGCTCACCCGCACCCGGTCCCGCACGCGCCGCGCCGCCGCGCCACCACAGAGAGTTAGCACGCGCACGCGCACACACGCGAACCTAAAGTCAAAATTTACTAAATAAGATTAAGGGCTGCCCGGCGCGCCGCGCGCACTTCCGGCCGCGATGCGCACATCCAACATATAACACGACAACATTGCGAGCGGCGGCCCGGGCCCACCAAACATCTGTCCGTGCGTGGCAGTCGTCATTGTGCAATCATTGAATATATACATTATGTATTGTTAACGTAAACGTTATATGTTATCTGTTAAGATATATAGATAAGTACTTAAACTTTTAGAACTAAGTATACTTAAGGAAAATAAAAAACGAGATCTGTTATCATGTGAACCGCCTCTCGATTACGTGAACTTTCAAACTGGAATAATTATTGTTACCTCTAAAAGAAAAATTTATATGAAAATTATCGGAATACCCGTTTATTAAAAGCAGGACATGGTTTAATCTTACATCATATCGCTTAATTTTTTTTTGTTACAAAAAATGTTTATACAAATAGGATATAACAATATAAATATGGACGTACAAATTGTGAACCTTCTCTTCGTCGTCGGTCAATCTGCTCGGCAGGTACACCATCCGGTGACGGAAGCGCTGCCTTGTTCTCGGCGAAAACAACAGAACAACTTGTTTAATTTCACGCCATCTGCCGCCAGTGAACTTAAACTATGTAAAACAAATTTTTCTTCAAAATTCATTGTACATTTATAGCTCCATATAGCATATATAATAACAATATTACTAACATAAACATTGATTTTTTTTAATTACACAACTTAAAAACTACCGCGCGAGTTCTACTCAACGACAGATGTCGCTAGGCGAACGTTGCAGCGAGCCTTCACTGTTGCAGATTAAGTTAAGCGCGCGCTTTAAGCTACCGCCGGCCGAGCGGCGCGCCCGCTCGCCGGTTTGGATATATTGTTAAACTGAATGTAGCCACACTCGTATACAAGTGTAGCTACATGTAGATGTTAGTTTTATGTAAGCTTCGTAGAGTAAAGATCGGAACATGTGCAGTTCATAATTTACAATTTTAGGAATTACAGATTATTATTAATAATTCTGTTATTTAATTTTGTTTAAGAAATAAAACATTTTTCCTAAAATTACTTTAAGGGGAGGTAAAGCTACACGTGGCTCACGTGATGGTAAGTAACAGTTATCCATGGACAGCCGCATGGACGGAGACGCTGTGACTGCTGTGTCAATCTTCGTGATAGAAGTAGAGTCGTTGTTTGTATGTTTCCAACCAACATCAGATCGGAGACAGCGTTAAATACTATAGCGTGTAAGTGGTTCAACACAATCGTTTATGTTGCGGGGCCGCTTGCGATTGCGTGATATGCGCCAGTCGAGAGTAAGCGTAGCTGTAGGTCGGTAAGGGTCATAATGCCCAACCAAGTTACAGAAATCACTAGGAGAAATAAAGATGTAATTTGCTTTATGTTATACGGTAAATCGTTATCGCAACAAAAGAAACAATAAATCAATAAGATTCTGCACACTAATGTCCGTTATCTTATTATCCGTCCGTTATCTTATTATCCGTCCGTTATCTTATTATCCCCTACTTGACAGTTCTACTTCAACTTCTTGTGTCATTTTAAAAATCGAGTTGGACTATTTGCTATTATAAATAAATACATTATAAAACCTCTTTAGTACACTACGAGCGCTACTCCACTCCCCCCAGGAGACCGTTCCTGCGGGCGATAATAGAGTGGGAATTGCACTGTCCTACCCGAACGTGTCTTTATAAATTTCCCTCCCTTTTCGGGTTTGTTAGGTGCAACTGACCGGTGTCCCGGCGCCGCTCCGGTGATGATTGTTCTGTAAGTATGTATGCTGGCTTAAGCCTATCTATAGATACAGTCGTTGTTTTACCTCGTATCTTGATTTTAAAGGTTTTATCGTTTCTTCCCATTACTTCATGCGGTCCGGTATATGCTGGCTGTAGAGATCCTCTTACAGCATCGTCTCGTAAATATACATGTGAGGTTGTAGCCAAATCTTGGTACACAAATGTATCTTTTTCCCGTGGTGCGAGGCGGGTTTTGTTTGCAAGTTGTAAATTATTGAACGTAATCGTGCTGTAAAGTCTGTAATATCCGGATTAGTCGCAGAAGAAGATTGCAACAGATCACCTGGGAGTCTGAGTGTTTCACCATACACAAGCTCAGCGGACGACGCATTTAAATCCTGTTTTATCGCGCTGCGTATGCCTAGCCATACTAATGCTAGTGATTCAGTGCAGCTAGTGCTTACATGGCAGGTTATCGCAGCCTTTAACTGTCTATGAAAACGTTCTACCATCCCGTTGCATGCAGGATGGTAAGCTGTAGTCTGTTCGTGTTTGAAACCAGCTATCTTTGCTAAAGCCTTAAATAGTGCTGAATCGAATTGACGACCTCTGTCGGTGACAACATTCGTAGGGCATCCAAAACGCGAAATCCATCCCGATAGCAATGCCTTTGCGACCGTCTCGGCTGTTATGTCTTGGATTGGTATTACTTCAGGCCATCGGGTAAACCGGTCTACGGCAGTTAAGCAGTATCGGTATGCTTCTGATATAGGTAATGGTCCAATAAGATCTACGTGAATGCAGGAAAATCTTGAACGTGGTAGTTCACAGGCCCCAATAGGTGAGGCGACATGTCGTGTTATTTTTGTCTGTTGACATTTGAGGCAAGCTTTCGACCATCCCCGACAATCTCTTCGTATTCCTGGCCAAACCTAGCGTTCTGTTATCAATTTTACTGTTGCATTGGTACCTGGACGGCTTCAGGAATGAAGAGATTCAAAGACTTGCTGTCTCATGGGCTTCGTTACAAAGGGCCTCAGGTTGGATTGACTGTCATCACAGTATAATTGTATCTGCGTACCGGGAATCGTAGTTCGGCGTAGATGTAGTGATGTTCCACTTTTAAGAAGTTGTTTTAGTTCAGGGTCGTCTTGTTGTAGGTTTGCTAGTATCATCAGGTCTATCGGCTGCACCAGTTCTTCTATCCTTGACAATGTATCCGCCACGATGTTATCTTTGCCTGAGATGTGTTTTATATCCGTTGTGAATTGAGATACGTAGTGTAAGTGCCGAAATTGTCGTGGTGAACATTTGTCTTTTTTAGTTCCGAACGCGTAGCAAATGGGTTTGTGGTTCGTATAAATCGTGAAAACCCGAGCTCTAGCATATGTCGGAAATATCGTATACTTTCATAGATTGCTAGAAGTTCCTTGTCATGTGGGGAGTACTTAGTTAGTGACGACTTTAGTTTCTTAGAACAGAATGCTAGTGGTTCCCACGCGTTGTCTTTACGCTGTTGCAAGACAGCTCCTAAGGCTGTGTCAGGGGCGTCAGTGACTAGCGCTAACTTTGCATTTTCGACTGGATACGCCAAACCTGTTACTTTGCATAAGCTTTCTTTGCAATTATCAAAAGCTTTGGAAATTTCACCAGCGATTTCGATCGGATGTGATCCCGTCACCGAGTCTGAGAGTAAATCGTGTAAGAGTGCTTGAATTTTGGCTGCATTGGAAATGAACTTTCTATAAAAATTCAGCATCCCAAGGAATCGCCGAAGTTCTTTCACAGTCTTTGGCTTCGGATAATCTTTTATGGCTTGCACTTTACTGTCCAAAGGTTTTACACCAGCGGATGATACCTTGTGACCTAAACATGTTACTTCAGCAGCCCCAAAGACGCATTTTGACGTATTTATTACCTACCGTGTGGAATTCTTTTAATTTTTGAAAAATTTTGTGCAGATGGTCATTGTGTTGTTGTTCGTTTTTGGAGAAAATAAGGAAGTCGTCCACATACGCTGAACACAAATTCATACCACGCGTTAATACGTCCACAAATCTTTGGAATGTATGGCTAGCATTTCGGAGACCAAATGTCATGAACGGAAACTCATACAGTCCAAATGGTGTTGTGATTGCTGTCTTCGGTATGTCTTCCTCATTCACTCGAATCTGATTATAAGCCTTTGTGAGATCGATGGTTGAGAAGATACGACACCCAGATAAATTGTGTGTAAAATCGTAGTTGTGGCGAATTGGGTAGCGGTCTGGTATGGTTCGCGCATTAAGTTGTCTGTGATCTCCGCATGGTCGCCATCCATTTTCGTTCTTAGGTGCTACATGCAGTGGAGATGACCAAGGGCTTTCGGAAGGTCGTGCAGTTCCATTTTTGAACATAGCTTCGAATGCATGCTTGGCAATTTTTAGCTTATCCGGTGCGAGACGTCTAGGCGCGCAAGCCACGGGAGGTCCTGATGTTGTCCGAATGTGGTGTACAATGTTATGGGTACTCTCGGGTTGCGTACCGGATGGACGTGTAATCTCAGGATAGTGCCGAAGTATGTACAAGTACTGAGAATCGCCAAACACTGCCTTCACTGAAGTTATAGAGTTTGACGATGGTACGGGTGAAGCTGCTGTTGAGAGAGGTGTGGTGTTGTCTACAAGGCGTTGATTTCGGCAGTCTACTACAAGATTGTAAAAAGATAAAAAGTCAATGCCTATTATTGCCCTCGTGACGTCTGCCACAATAAAACGCCAGCTATGATTCCGACAAAGACCAAGATTAAGATTCAGGTGCGCGTAGCCATCAGTTGCAATTAGTGTACCATTTGCCGCAAACAATTGGTAGTCGGTGCTTGGTCGACGTTCGCGAAGTAAAGATCGAGGGAAGTCGCAGACATCACTTCCTGTATCAATGAGAAACTGCGTCTTCGTTCTGCAGGCTGTGACGAACAGGCGACCAGGTTTACTAAGGCAGTCGTTGGTCGCCATTATTGACCGCCCGAGGAGTTTCCCTGATTGAAGTTGCAAGGTTTAATGCATTTTTGCGCATTGCTTCCGAACTTATGATGATACCAGCATGTCGCAAATTTGCGATGGTTTGAGCGAGTTCGGCTGTTGCTGCGATGTTGATTTTCCACTCTCCTGGGTTTCGATTTTGGTCTACTAACATGACTGCTTGAGGCGAGGACTTGTACTTGCTTGTTAAGCTCGTTAATTTGGTGGGCCATCTTCTCTAATATAGAATCTGATGAAAGTTGTGCTGCCGCAACTTGAGGGCATGTTGGCGCAATACCGTGTACGCGGCCGGCTAAGTGTGCAAGCGCTTGCAGGTCAGTACTTGACTGAGAAGCGATGACAGTTTGTATTCGGCAAGCTGCTGGACCAGATAGTTTTAAGAAAGTCGTCTGGCACATTTGGACCTGCGAGATGTTGCAGATGATGAAGAAATTGTGAGGGTCGACGGTCACCAAGCTATTCATGCATCAGTAGTTGCATAACCTCTTTTTCTCGAGATGCGATTAATCGCTTGATTAGCTCGCATTTCAGTTTTTGATACTTCTCTTCAGTGGGAGGTGAAATTATAATATCTTTTACTTCGGCCGCAAATCTAGGTTCTAATGTCGAGATGACATAAAATAATTTTGTTCGTCACTTTGTATATTAGATAATGCAAAATTTCCTTCTAGTTGCGCAAACCAAAGAGCAGGCTCTTCCGGCCAAAAAGGTGGCGGTCGAACTCCGATCCGATATAAATCTGAATGCACATGTTGCATTTTTTTCTTCGACTATCGCAGTACGCGTTGGTCCACTGTCTTTGCCCGATGTATTCGCAATTTCGAAATAATATGACGGGTAAGTACTTTCCTTATACTATTAAATTCCTGGTAGTAGACGTAGTAGTAAGTTCTTCATGTTGATCACGTCGGGGTCACCAGTGTAGGTCGGTAAGGGTCATAATGCCCAACCAAGTTACTTACAGAAATCACTAGGAGAAATAAAGATGTAATTTGCTTTATGTTATACGGTAAATCGTTATCGCAACAAAGGAAACAATAAATCAATAAGATTCTGCATACTAATGTCCGTTATCTTATTATCCGTCCGTTATCTTATTATCCGTCCGTTATCTTATTATCCCCTACTTGACAGTTCTACTTCAACTTCTTGTGTCATTTTAAAAATCGAGTTGGACTATTTGCTATTATAAATAAATACATTATAAAACCTCCTTAGTACACTACGAGCGCTACACTCGCACACTCCTCAGTGAACACCTTAGCTACCACCGTCGCTACGAACCGGCTACGTGCTCTATACAATTACACTCGAAGCGCACCGTGCCAGTTCTCCGATCCGCCGGGTGACGCTGCCAGGTGATTTGGTGGGGTGTCAGGAACGGGCCGGGCCAATGGGAAGCTGCTGGACACCTGCATAACACCGTAGCGCTAGTTAGCATGTTATACAGAGCACCACATAGCGCTTGTCACTTGACACATAAGATGTTGAGTTTCGTTACCCCAGTAATGACACCAGCCGCAGCGCCTTTCAATCCGGAACACAGCAATGTTTCTCGGCTGCAATAGAAACTGCGGTGGTAATTGCGTAGACAGTCTCCTGCGACAGAGAGCTTCGGAGGTCAGGAGATCGCAGGCGGAATGCGTCTCTATTCATCTATATCATCACCATGAGTCGTAATGTTAGCGCTGGAAGTGAATGCGACTCAACAGCCCGCCTGGTGCTGCACGGCCTGTTCTTTAAAATTAAAGTGTACCACGCGGTGTGTAGTTACCCGGCGGCGGATCCTCACATTGTGCGTCTGGTTCTTTGGTTTTTTTGGCGAATCTACTCGGTCATGGAGGGCGGGCGCGGGCCCGTTGCCCGACTACCTTCGCCTGTATCGGAATCCCAGAGCGGCGTGGTGTTGAGATTCGGAGCGTGTTGGTAGTGTCTGAAATGTGTGCGCTGTGCGCTGTGCGCTGTGCGGTATGCGGGACGCTTGGGGATGGCGGAATAAGCGCATGCCGCAGTCTGCACTTTTTCATCTTGGGATTCAGAGGCAGCTCGTAGTTGACCGCCTTCGCCACCAGAGAGTTGGGGTGAGATGACGGCTTGGCAAAGTAAGTTTCGGAGCACTCTCTGAAATGCTCTGTGGTTGTTGGGAGCTTGACGTCGCTGTGGAGGTCCACATTGCGCTGGTACCATTCCGCACCGGTTGCAGTGCGGGTGAAACGGTTTTCGAAAACTGCAGGGGTTTGAGGAGTGCTTCGGACGAATGGGCGAAGACTACGCTCGCGTAAGACATTATAGGTCTTACGCATACCTTGTAGAGGGGAAGCTTGTGCCTGAGAGAGAGCTTGCTCTTCTTGCACAGCAGGGGATATAGCTTGCCCAGTACTCGGGCCGCTTCGTTTCGCGCCTCGCGGATGTGGGCGACGAAGTTGAGTCTGGCGTCGAGTGTGACGCCGAGGTATTTGTCCGAGTTCCTCTTTGGGATGGACTGGCCGAAGAGGGAGATCTGGCCAAGTTTATGTCCGCGTAAAATCGCTTTCATGTGAAGGGTTGAGCGCTTTCGGTGGGCGAAGTGAATAGCTACACTTTTTTCCGGGTTTACACGGATTCGTGACTTCCGGAACCACTCGCCTGGACGAGTGGTAGCCTTTTGTAAGCGACTTGAAATAATACCCGTAGCTCTGCCGGAATGGTAGAGGGCGGTGTCCTCCGCGAAGAGAGCTAGGCTGACGAAGCGCTCTGTGGGCATGTTGCTCGTGTAGAGCGAGAAGAGTAGCGGAAAGAGGCAAGGTTCTTGAGGGACGCCGACGGAATGCACCGCTGGCTCCAGGCACTACGCCTTAGACACGTCTCAGGGAGGGCTGTAGCCCTCCATGGCACCCTCGTTTTGCTACGACAAGCGTTGGACCACCTCGTACTTGTCGTTTATCCCAGACTCATTTAGTGAACAATGACACGTCAAAATCTCACGAATCCAAAAACTCTTTTGTCTTCTAGGCCAAGCAGCACGTACCTTAGTGCTATTGTCAGCGCGTGCAGCGCGGGGCTACAGGGCAAACGCGTTATTCAGAGCGTACCTAGTTAGTGAGCGCTGCACGGGGCGGCGCATCCTCAATATCTGCTTAGTTAGCGCGCCGGTGTCGCAGAGCAGCCGCGCGCAGAGACTCGCTTATTGTATAAGCGTTGCGCTGGCGGCCTGCCTGCCTGCCGCATCCTGCAACACCCTACCCGCGAGATCACCAGCCGCACCGGCACCCCGCGTAGTGCGCTCGTGAGAACTGTAAATATTCATGAATAAAAAGAAATCCAAAAACATCGACTACCGTGCTACCTTGCTGGACTCCCCCCCTCCCAGCTAAGGAACGTTACCAGCAGTCGCATAGTTTCGTTGGTTAAAGGACTGAACCACTACTAACTACTAACTAGTATTACGATGGTGTAGGTGACACTTAACAACAATAGTCATTTAAATTGTGGTGACCTGTAGCCCTGGTGCAATATTAAAACACCAAGCAGATTATCACCAGCCGCAGAGGTGCAGCGCGGTGCAGTGCGGTGCAGTGCTCTGTGCGCACGCTCTCATTATTAGCGCAGAGTTGTTTTATTCCGACGCCGGCGGGCTGGCCCACCGTGCCCCGGCGGGCCGCCGGCCGCGCGCCGCCGCTCCGCTAGTGACCCTAACTCCTTGCAGCAAGAGTCATTTTCCCTCGGCATAATTGTCTTAGAAAATCAGACGGAATAATTTACTCGCTGCCGGCGCACTTTGAGCCTTGTACACTGGTGTGTTAGGTCGCAGTCGGCGCGGCGGCAGCCGGAAGTTGTTTAAGCGGGCGATTGCTCATAATTAAGGAAATAAGCAGTTTTAATTGGCGCGCGATTATTCGAGAGCGGGCGCGACGGGCGCGACGGGGGCGCGACGGGCGCGCTGCGGGCGCGGGTACGGATCCACGCCGCGGCAGCGCGCCCATTTAGCACCGGAACTCGATTCATTTTCAATCCGGCGCACGGCGTGCACCTCATTATGCACTCATTGCTACCGTTCCCTACAAGCGCGCGGATGCACTGGCTCTGCTTTATAGGAACACGACGTCATCATCAGCGCAAGGTGCAGGTGCAGACGTACACCGGCCCTCCGTCCTGTTGCGAGACGCGCGGGCGCGCGTGGTGCAGACGTGTTTCAACAAGTCTTCTTCATAGGAATAGTTACCGCAATGCAATGGGTTTGGCAACAATAACTTGTGTGCACCGCTGTACGCTCTCGTTTAATATCTTGAGGAACTGCCGTCGCGGGGGGTGGTTGGGTGAGAGAGAGAGGTAGGGGTAGGGGTGGTGTAACGCTGAGCCGGATTTTGTCTTCGGATATGTTTAGAAATTATTATTACCTAATCAGATCCACTTTAACTCAAATAAAGAAGATCTATTATAATTTTGAACGAAAGAAGTAGATTACACGAGAGGATGAAAACATTCCCGGGATCAGTCCGGAGACACTCTTTGTGTAATGTATCTGCTTTGTTCCCTGGATTTGTTCGCGGCGCGGCGGGTTCATTACGTCCGACTCGGCTGTGCACAAATAGTTCGGCGCGGATCCCTAATCGCGTTGCGACTGCGCGCCGCGCGCGGGGCGGAGCGGGCCCGGACCCGGCCGCGCCGCCGCCGGAGCTGCTAAGTCGGCGCGCTAATATGCGCCGGCGCATTGTGTGAAGGCGTTAGTTTTCACACAATGCGCGCTTTATTCTCTGTTAAGTAGTTTGCGCAAAGCGCGCAGTGCGCAGTGCGCAGTGCCGCCGCCGCCCCCGCCCGCCGGCCGCCTTTGTCGGCCTGCGAACGTTACCGAGCGCAATGCGGATTAAGCTGTGTGCGCGCGGCCGCCGGTTGCCGCGGTGGTTGCGTACTGCGCGCTTTGTCTCGCCATAGCGCTCCTCGGTAAACGAACGCGGCTGGAGTGCCACATGTGTGCCGCACGCGCGCTGTGTGCGACGTGATGATGATGATGATGATGTATGTTCCTTAATTGACATTGCATGCGATGCAAACCCATCTTCTTACACGCCAACGTGTGCAGCACAACTGCGGTATGTTACGGTACCTATGGTCAGTTTCTATCTTTAAAGGAATTTGGTCACAGGTCACTGTTGGCAAGGACCACCTTTGCTGGCACTACCGCAAGACCTACCTCTATCGCCATTCAGAAATGGACAAACATTACGAACTTTAGATTAGAAGCAAATGCATTTAGTACCAGTTTATTACATTAACTAAACTGATGGCACGGAACCGCCGGCCGATGTACACGCAACGTGCGCAGGCGCAGCCGGGTGAGGTGGTGAACCGTTCGCGGGCGCGCTCGCTACTTGCAGCCGGGTGAATGACAGTTT
The DNA here is from genome assembly GCA_033220335.2 of Troides aeacus. NCBI lineage: Eukaryota > Metazoa > Arthropoda > Insecta > Lepidoptera > Papilionidae > Troides > Troides aeacus. The sequence continues at coordinate 8,914,711 of CM067291.1, forward strand.
GACGTTTGAAAAGTACACCATCCACTGTTGCAGTTGAAACTAATTACAATCTGTCAACAGCAAGTTAACAACATCTCAATCAACAATGACCTCCTAATGAAGACGTTAATGTTATCCCACCCCAACCGCCTTTAGCGCAACTTTCGGGATAAAGCGGTCGTGTGGATATTTTAACCGCTACATCATGCGGGCATTGGGGTTTACTGTGTTATTAAAAAAAATGTATACGTTAATAGCTTACGAGGTTGTCGCGGCAGCGTGCGCGACCGCGGGAGACGACCCGACGGATTCTTGCGAAGATTGACTAATTATAAGAAGCGAAATGAAATAGAGAGAAAGGGGGGAGAGGAAATAATGCGCGGAAAAGAGGAAATGGAAAACTTAATGCGATTAACAGCATTCGTTCATTGTGTCGACGTGTGGTGCGGAGCAGCGGGCGGGAGCGGGCGAGGTCGGGTGGAAGACGCAGCCGAGGGCTCTGCTCACCCCGCAATTATTCGTGACGCCACAATTGGTCACTGGGACGCGCGTGCCTTTTCCTTAAGATCAATGTCAGCTGAGAGCCGGTATCCCGGCAGGCCGACGAGCTGCTGTGCACAAACGTTCCTGTCGCACTTGTTTCATTCCCGTTTTAAGGCTCGTTTATCAGGTAACATTATTTGCGAGATGATGAGCTACTGCATCTATTCCAAGAGGGGGTACCACCGTGTAACGTTGTGTAAATATCCTAATGAGAGCCTCACAAAACGTATATCAGTAAAATAACGACAGCGTCCTGCACCCGCTCGCGCTCGTCGCGTGCACCGCCGCGCGGCGCGCAGGAAGCGCACTGCGTTTTCTCCGCTGCTTCCTGATGCAGCGGCGCCTCGGCTGCCTGATCGACCATTTCCACGCCATTAGCGTTGTTCATGGTGATTTCCCCGCACGTGCGGCCCCGCCCAGCCTCGAGCTGTCTTATATTGTCCAATGTTTACACATAAACACAAATTGCAACAACACCAGCCTTACCGGCGGTAGGTCTCTGTCGCTATACACCCTCTGGGTAGGTACCACCGCGGTGCCTGTTGTAACCGACGTAACTGGAATAGTAAGACATGTCTCTGGCGACAAGCGCACCGTGGTGCAGTGTATACCATCCATCCTAATTAGCGCCAAGTTGTTATCTTTGTGTCTGTCGCTTAATTGTATGACGAAAAGTTACTTTTCCGACTGATAATTGCATATTTTCTTAATTATAATCATGAACGAAAAGACTAGGCAGAGGATTGCGCGTAAACAGAAATCATCATCAGGTCTCAGAAGGGTACGGGTGGTTGCCATCACCGGTTGGTGAGCTACCGCCGTGGGCACGCGTGCGTCAGTATTGCGTCGCGCGTCAAGTTGCTGACACTTCCAATAATTGAAACAACTAATGTCATAGTAGCAGCGGGTACCATCTGCTGGCGCTGCTGGGGCCGCTCCACTCGCACCGGCCGAGGTCTCGCGAGCTGCGCCTCTGACCCGCGCTGAACAGTGGAATCGAAGCGGTAATGTGACCCTGAAGGGCTGCAGCGGGGGCGCACGCCGGCTGCCTCCCTAAAAGCCCATTCACACCGGGATTACGTCGCAGCGGTGCGACGCACTCGTCTGATTAACACCTATTGCTGCAGACCGCTACTCCGACACGCAGCGAGACGCAGCGACACGCGCACGCGCTGCGGATGCATTGCGCGGTTTGTATGCATAGAGCTTGTATCCCCCCAGTAGTGAGCAGGACGGCAAGCGGCAAGCGGCGGGCGGCAAGCGGCGGGCGCGCTGCACTTACTGTGGTCTAATGGCAAATTTCACGGTGTTATAATAAGTGATAAAAATACCCTCGGAACTGCTACAGGGTGTTCCGCCACACGATTACTTATTACGAATAATAAATATGCACCATTGAAAGTTTATGTCTCCCACTGTCCCGCGCCGCGGTGGGCGCGCCGACAGTGGCAGGCTGGCCGGAGAGCGCGGGCGCGCGGGCGAGGCGCGGGCGCGCGGGCGCGCCGGCTCCTCAAGCAGCGCACGCGCGGCGCCGCTCAGCGGGCACGATAAGGACGCTTAACATTTCAATGGTTTTGATTTCTCGGCGGTGAAGTTTGACTTCAAAGATGAATTTCGAGGAATGTATATATATATAATATATATAGTTCTGAAACATTTTCAGTTTAACACAAGTTTGTTTTGAGCCTGAAACAACACATCCCTATAATGTGCACGACACCGATTTACTTCCGGCGGTTCTGAGTACGCGACTGAGGAGGGAATTCCCGGGGTCGAAGCGGCGCCTGTCCCTTTGACCGGCAGCGGCGCACAGCGCTTGCTGGTCCGCGCGCCGGGCCGGGGAACTCGCCAATAGCTTGTTTTGCTGAAAGCCTACGTTCGCGTTATGATGAACAATTATTGTTTTTATTCGACAAAGCAACGTGACGAGCAGCGACAGGCTCACGTGGCGGTCGTTGCGCTGCCGCTGTGCCCGCCAACAACAGCATAATCCTCATTAAGGTTATATACACTACACCATATTGTGCTCTTAGTTTAAAGACGGAATTTAAAGTCTCGTTACCACAGTAATTTCACCAGCTATACTCTTTCAACCGGAACACAGTAATGTTCGCACGCTACTGTTTAGCGGCACCAGTTGGAGCTGCGGTGGTGGCTGCTAGGCGGTTGCCGGCAACCGGTACCAACCAACGGTATAAATCCTCTGTGACCAACAATTACACTTTTCTCCTGTTTTTTCTAATCCGCGTGTTTTGGTCCCTCCTATAGCAGTACCGCGCTCGCTGCACGCTGCTCACAATGAGCACGTGAATGGGATCGCGGGGGGCGCCGCGCGGAGGTGCCAATCCGCTCCCCCCACAGAACCCCACAGAACCCCACTTGGGGATTAGAGCGTTAGCTGTTAACGTATTTGTATTCAAGCGATATAATGCCGGAACAAATTCTCCGGTATTATCATGAAGATATCGTTAATGTTGCATTACAACCCTCCGTGTAGGGGATGGCGGGCTGGCCGAGTGGGCAGGTGGTGTCAAAACCTCCCGATAAGAAGTATCGGTCACGCGTACGAGCGTGTGTATCGGTCGGCCAGCAGCACTCATCGCGCCCTACTGTCACCTATCGCTGTCACCTATCGCTGTCACCTATCGCTGTCACCTATCGCTGTCACCTATCGCTGTCACCTCTCGCTGTCACCTCTCGCTGTCATCTCTCGCTGTCACCTATCGCTGTCACCTATCGCTGTCACCTCTCGCTGTCACCTCTCGCTGTCACATCTCGCTGTCACCTCTCGCTGTCACCTCTCGCTGTCACCTATCGCTGTCACCTATCGCTGTCACCTCTCGCTGTCACCTATCGCTGTCACCTCTCGCTGTCACCTCTCGCTGTCACCTATCGCTGTCACCTATCGCTGTCACCTCTCGCTGTCACCTCTCGCTGTCACCTATCGCTGTCACCTCTCGCTGTCACCTCTCGCTGTCACCTCTCGCTGTCACCTATCGCTGTCACCTATCGCTGTCACCTCTCGCTGTCACCTATCGCTGTCACCTATCACTGTCACCTCTCGCTGTCACCTCTCGCTGTCACATCTCGCTGTCACCTCTCGCTGTCACCTCTCGCTGTCACCTATCGCTGTCACCTATCGCTGTCACCTCTCGCTGTCACCTATCGCTGTCACCTCTCGCTGTCACCTCTCGCTGTCACCTATCGCTGTCATCTATCGCTGTCACCTATCGCTGTCACCTCTCGCTGTCACCTCTCGCTGTCACCTATAGCTGTCACCTCTCGCTGTCACCTCTCGCTGTCACCTCTCGCTGTCACCTATCGCTGTCACCTCTCGCTGTCACCTCTCGCTGTCACCTATCGCTGTCACCTCTCGCTGTCACCTATCGCTGTCACCTCTCGCTGTCACCTCTCGCTGTCACCTCTCGCTGTCGCCGTCGCCGTCGCCGTCGCACGAACGAGATAATGGCGGGGGTGCCAGCCCCCGTCACCACAACAAAACTGTAATGGGGTGACAATTAGTTAATAAACATATCGACTTTTCACTCAATTCAATTTTATGATTTTTTCTTTATTTGCATAGACTCTGTGATATTGAGCAGGATGCAGCGGGGTGAACTCTGTACAGTTCATTTAGGGTTACTTTCACTTTACCTTAAGAGCCTACGCAACGTTGTACTCCACCACCCCACCACACCACCACCCCCCACTCGTCCGCGCAGTCGACTAAAGATATTTATAAATAGAGTTATTTTTTTATCGTTAACGTGTCCGTGCGAGGCTGGACTCGAAGTGGGAGCTCCGCGACACCAGGCAAGCGGCTCGCCGCTGCGCCATCACGCCATCACGCCATCAGTCGGCCAATCGAAATGAACAAGGCTTGGAATAACTGCACTAGCCGGCGCACGCCGCACGCGCCGCGCACGCCGCGCACACGCGTGACAAACTGCTCGTAACGGCGGAGCGGGGTGGCGGTGCGGTGCGGTGCGGTGCGGTGCGGTGCGGTGCGGGTGCGGGTGCGGGGAGCGGGAGCGGCAGCGCACCTCCAATTCGGCCGCGTAATAATGGAGGAACGATCGGCTGACACACCGCCGCCGATAAACAGCCCGCCGCTGAACCGCCGCTGAACCGCCGCTGAACCGCCGGTGCGGCTCGCCGCGCTGGTGTCGATGCTGGGCCCGAATACTTTCAAATTCCTGCGGGAGTTCAGACGGCGAGGAGAGAAGAGAGCAGACAACGCCCGGGCGGACGGACGCAACCGCAGCGAGCCGGACTGGCGCCAAACAGTGCTTTGGTAACATTACTGTTCCGGTGTGGAAGTTAAGGACGCTGGTGATATTACTGGAGTAATAAAACTCGTGTACCTTTTCTCTTAAAGCAGTGATTACTCCGTAAAGTGTATAGCACCCTCAGTAGCTGTACACCGCGGAAGGACGTGTCACTTGCCACGACGTGAATGTGACGCTCCTGTCACCGCTTTGTGGATCATAACGCGGTTTTTAAGTTTGCGCGTGCGAGTGTGCGCGTGCGAGTTTGCGCGTGCGAGTTTGCGCGTGCGAGTTTGCGCGTGCGAGTGTGCGCGTGCGAGTTTCCGCGTGCGAGTTTGCGCGTGCGAGTTTCCGCGTGCGAGTTTGCGCGTGCGAGTTTGCGCGTGCGAGTGTGCGCGTGCGAGTTTCCGCGTGCGAGTTTGCGCGTGCGAGTTTCCGCGTGCGAGTTTCCGCGTGCGAGTTTGCGCGTGCGAGTGTGCGCGTGCGAGTTTCCGCGTGCGAGTTTGCGCGTGCGAGTTTCCGCGTGCGAGTTTGCGCATGCGCCACTTAGTTGTCGGCGGTGGGTTTGTACAACAAATGAGTACCGAATGTTTACTATTGAATACAGTCAAAGGTGTGCAATGCGGTACCTGACCGCCATTTAGGTAATTGTGAATATAAAAAGTAACGTGTAAATACAGTATCGATACTCCACGGTGACGTCACTGCGCGGGGGCGCGGGGGCGCGAGGGCGCGGGGGCGCGCGCGGCGAGCGCGGGGTGCAACGGGCGGGGGAGTCGGAGGAAAACTTTCGTAAGGGGAAATGAAATGGGATTGATAAAAATTGGAACCAAGCCGGCCGCCCGGCGCCGCACAGCGCCGCACAGCGCCGCACAGCGCAGCACTGCACGCCGGCGGGACGGCGGGACGGCGGGCCCGGTGGCGCGGCTCGTGCAACTTTTCAATAGATTTATTTGAGAAATAACTAAAAGAAGACACCTGTCTGTTTAGTACGAAGGGACGGGGCTAATCTTGAGATCATATTCTGCTTTCTGAAGAGAATACAAGGGTACGGTCCTAGTGCTAGTGCTTGTAGAAGTCGTGTAATCTAGGTTGAAAATGCGACTAATATCCTTTAAATCCCCCAAACAACGCTATGGTCCCGCAGCGCGCCTCGAGACTGCATGCCGGCGCTCCCCGCGTCCGCTCGAGCGGTCCTTCTACCGCGAGTCTAAGCTAGACCTTTTTTGACTGTTGATATTTAGATTTTGTACATTGCATAGATTGCCTAGTATTGTTTGTAACATAGATCGCTGTTCCTGCAATCCCGTTTGTGATTGCGGGCGCGTGCGAGTGCGGCCCTGTGCCCCGAGGGCTGGAAATTCACTTAGCTTCGTTTGTCGAAGCTTTTCGCCTCTTGAAACTTTTCAATAGCCGGGAATCGAATTCGGGCACCTCTCGCACTCACGCTCCCCGGGCCCCGGTCCGCGCCCCCTCCCCCACCTCCTCCGACCCACTGCCGTGTCCCCCCGTGCACCACGCCTCGCGCTCACCTGCCGCCGGGTGCACGCAACGTGTGCACAATGACACTGAAACGCTGAAAGTATAACACGGCCGGGCCCTCGCACAGTGCGGGCCGTTCCATTTATTTATTCAGCAAGTGTGCCCGGGGTGCATCTCCGTGCATGCATCGAGCACGACAATCGCAGGTGTACACGAAGCTACGGTAACGTTACGAGTTAACGGCGCCGTCGCCCCGCCGCAGCGTGTTCGTGTCACAGAACCGTACGTGTGACCCACCTAAAGCAGCCCACCCCGGCGGTCACCGCCGCCGCCGCCGCAGCCGCCGCCGCCGCCGCCGTTCTGTTATCTGTTTCATAATTTTACGTTATGATATGAAAAAAAAAAGAAGAAACTGTCAGCGGTACGCGTGCGTCGCACGCTGCACTATCCGCTCGGAATACACAGGGGGGCGCAAACACCCCTGTGTTGTATATTTAAGACATTTTCTTGGGACGAAGATTAGATATTTAATGTAAAAAGGTCACCGTCACTTGCACCGAGAGCGCGCGCAGCAACAGTACAACAGTACAACAGTACAACAGTACGCGCCGCGGGACCGCTCGCAGCGCCGGCCACGCGTGGGCCGGCGCTGCGAGCGGTTCTGAGGAGCCTCGCCCAGGAGCTATCAGCCGCTTTGTGTAAACGGATTTGCTTTCACGGGAGCCGCTCGACCGCGAGCCCATTGTGCGGAGGCGTCACCAGGTCTTTTGTTGGCGAGCTCATCGGACGCGGGCAGTCGCTTGCGTGAGCACTGACCTCCGCGCCCCGCGCCCGGCGCCCCGCGCCCGGCGCCCCGCGCCCCGCGCCCCGCGCCCGACCAGCCAATGAGAAGGCTTCATTAAACAATTATGTAAAAACAACATATTACCAGCGTTCACTTGGCCGCTTCGGATGTTCTCGCAACATTTTGAGATTTCCGGCGGCCTGCCGACCGCTCGCGCATGAGAACCCGGAAATGACATTTATCCTGTTTGCAGCGTGTAAAGGCAATACGTGTATCTTGTTCCGACCTGAACTGATTAAAAACAGACTCAGTGAAATGTAAATAAAAACCATTATACCACAGATCATCGAGGCGGAGCAAATAGCTTTCACACCAGTGCTGCGCGGCAATGCGGCTGCGGCCTTGCTGTGCGCTCAGTAGTCGCTTCACCACCGCAATTCGTTCGACTGTTGGCTACACCAGTGCTGCGCGGCAATGCGGCTGCGGCCTTGCTGTGCGCTCAGTAGTCGCTTCACCACCGCAATTCGTTCGACTGTTGGCTACACCAGTGCTGCGCGGCAATGCGGCTGCGGCCTTGCTGTGCGCGGCAGTGCGCGACAGTGCGCGTCATTGCGCGGTATTGTCGCGCGTTCGCAAATAGTTGCAATGTGTAATTACTGCAATTGTGGTGCGGTGCAACGTCGCGGTATCAAGATCCACCGGCGACATATTGCATTGCACAAAGCAGACCGCGGGTGCGCGGGCGGGGGGTACATACACACACACACACACACACACACACACAGAGAGAGAGAGGGTGACGCGAGGGGGGGGGGGCTGGGAGAGGGTGCGCTCCCCCGTGTGAATGGTGTAATCCGACACTTTGTCATTGTGCGTCTGAGTAACAATTACAACAACAGTCAAGAAGTAGTTAAAAAAAGTATTATAACTAAAGTGCATTTACCGGAGACGTACACACACGTACACAGCCGTACACAGCCGTACACACACGTACACAGCCGTACACAGCCGTACACAGACGTACACACACGTACACAGCCGTACACAGCCGTACGCAGACACAGACTTATTGTCTTGCCACAGACCGTTGAGCAGCAGTGTGTACACGCTACTGTGCCACTGGCGTAACAGTATACACCTACTATTTTAGCGATGAGACAAGGCGACGCCCTCCAAACCAGATGACAGTAATTTTGGCACAGTACTGTTTGTCGGCTGCAACAGGCGCTGCGGCGGTACCTACCGGACGGTCTGTAGCAACGGGGACCTACCGCCAGTAGGTTATACAGGCAAGTTGTTAAAATAACTGTTGTGGGGGTGGTTGGGTGTTGAGGGGAGGTGGGGGTGAGGCGTACTTGTGATTGCAGCTTTTGGCAGCTGCAAATGTAAAACTAGGTAACGCTAACACATCAATTTCATGCTGTTAAGAAGCAGGGAATAACAAAAAGCCTGGAACAGCAGCAACCATCGTGCTGATGGTGAACGGTGCTGATGAACCGAATGAGCGCTCACATAAAGGACATCATTTAATGTTCTGGTAGTTGTGTTCCAAAGTGCAAAACTAGCTTTATTTGATTAGTTAGGACATTGGTCTAGCTCAGTCGACTGTGGGAGCAGGGGTCGCGGCTGTTCTTTTTTGAACAATTTCCAGAAGAGATAGGCCCAGGATCTCCTAGGTGGACATGTTCAGCACGGGGCCGCACGGGGCCGCACGGGGCCGCACGGGGCCGCACGGGGCCGTACCGGGCCGCACGGGGCCGGACGGGGCCGCACGGGGAGCTCTAATTGAATAAAATGTTATAAAGCGTTATATTATCAATATAAAAAACGAGTGAACGCGAACGTGCACTTGCTGCAGCCGTACACCCCCCAATCACCACCACCACCACCACCACCACCACCACCACCGCTACCACGCCACTGCCCCTCACCCAATTAAAATCAGAAAAATTGAATTTCGTTCAGCTGAACATATTGGGTGAACGCCTCACACAAATGCTGCTTTTTGTGTTCCCGCCAACTCGCCGCTGCGGCCCGACCGCGCGACACCGAACCCTGTCCCGCGGCGGCAGGGCACCGGCCGCCGCGGGACCCCGGCGCGCACCCCGTCGCGCCCCGGCGCACCCCGGCGCACCCCACCGCACCACACCGCACCACACCGCCCGCCGCCACAATGTATACGTTTTGTATTATTTGCTTTTTCATTGTATTACATCGTTTATCCGTCGCTAACGAGTCGGCGGGATGCTGCGGTGCGGCGGCGCGGCGGTGCGGCGGTGCGGCGGTGCGGCGGTGCGGGGGCAGCGTAGTGCTGGCTCGGGGGCGAACGCGGAGCGGGGAGGCTGACAGGACGGGACAGTTTGTTTTGTTGCATTGTGGTTTGTCGATCGCCGCGTCTCAAACTCGCGCCTGTTTTTTTTTACAAAGCGCACGCCGCACGCCGCACGCCGCACGCCGCACGCCGCACGCCGCACGCCGCACGCCGCACGCCGCACGCCGCACGCCGCACGCCGCACGCCGCACGCCGCACGCCGCACGCCGCACGCCGCACGCCGCACGCCGCGTGTACGTGTGTACGTGTGTACGTGTGGCGTGTGTACTGTGCGGGTGAAATTATAACGTCGTTTCATTTAACAAACGCTGATAGCCGTCTAATGGTTCGTTGATTGACCTGCGCCTGCGCACTGTAACCGGTGCGACGCTCCTATAAAAGCTACGCACTACCCTCTGCCCCATCACCGATCGCGCTTCTTGCAATTTAGCAATAATTATTGGTTACACAGTTAACATTTAACTCATAAACTCAGTGAGCTGTATAACCGACTGCAGTTATAATATTATATTATATAACTGAAATTAATGCAATGTTAAACAAATGACTGGGAGCGTGGCGTCTCCTGTAATCCGGCTGCTCGGAGGTCGGGTTTGGAGGATGGTTTGAGGTCGGGAGTCCTGTTGTTGAGTGGCCCATGTTGACTGGACGTCCACACTAAGCCTGGTATTAATATGGAACCTCCGGAGGAGTCTGGAGGGTTGCAGGTTAACTAAGGAGGGGCGAACCGGGCCAGGGGGGAAAAATGTTAAACAAATGGGGACGGAGAATGTGTCGTGTGTTCAGTAAATAAATATTTATGTCCAATTGCATTGTGCCGGCGCGAGCGGTGCGCGGTGCGCGGTGCGCGGTGCGCGGTGCGCGCGGTGCGCGGTGCGCGCGGTGCGCGGTGCGCGCGGTGCGCGGTGCGCGCGGTGCGCGGTGCGCGCGGTGCGCGGTGCGCGCGGTGCGCGGATAGTTACACCAACACTGGCTTAAGGGAGGGGGTGGGGGGTGGCAGCCGCACACGGACACTGCGATGCGCGCACGTTGCAGCGGCGGAACCGACTTTGTTGTGAATTATCCTCATAGCGTGCAGCGTGCAGCGTGCACTGCGCCCGTTAGTTAGCAAACCGACACGACAAAAGATACAACATTTCCGTGTGAATAAGATGCGCAGCACGCACGCACACGCACGCACACACACGACACGCACGCCCCCCGTACCGCCGCGGGCGCACCTCACCCCCGCCCCAGTTCACGTAAGTGTCTCCATGGTTCCCTAACACGAACTCTTTACACAGCCGCTAAACGTTTTTATTCAACTTCCCCCCACCACTTTACCTTTACACGCACACTATCGCCTGTTCCACCTCTCTTCTATCCAGTAGTTAACAAATACTGCTGCTACTACGAACAAACGCAGTTCCGCCTGCGTCCACGCGATCCTCTGCACCGCGCTGACACCGCAGAGAGGTAGCTGGAAATATATTAAGTGGTGAACGTTAAATATCTATCTATCTACCTGTCTGTCTGTTCAGGGATAAAAATTTAGATGTAGATAGGTGCCGGTGAGTGGCAATGCCATTATCAGTTAGTTAATCATATAAAGCTGGCACCGGAGCGGGTCCGACGGGTCCGCCGGGTCCGCCGGGTCCGCCGGGTCCGTGGAGTCCGTAGGGTTCACGGAATGCAATAACGTAGTTCAACAAACAGTCCGCTATTAGCAGCTTATCATGCGCGCGCGGGCGCGGGTGAGTGCGGGCGGGCGCGGACGGGCGCGAGCGGGCGCAGACGGGCGCGGCGGTGCCACGTGTACACTTTGTTAGGCTGCAGCTTTACAAATACGAAACGTACCAACTGGAAAATGAATTGGTCCGCCGGGCCGCGCGCTCCGCACCAGCGTTAACTGTACAGCAGTTGGCAAATGAGCAGCTTGCGCAGAATGTCATACGGCATTTATTGTCAACATTAATTATTATGAAGCACATAAAATATTTTAATGCTAAATCAATATATCTACACTTCGATAGAAATAGGCTTCAAACCAACATCGTGTGGGATTTTTATATCTTTTTACGTTTGTGAGCGCGCGCAGTGAGCGCGCAGGGGTGACCGGTTGCTGCGGCAATACAAAGTAATGCACTCGCGACATCACTCCAACGATTAATTACAATCGTCGGTGTGCGCGGTGCGGTGCGGTGCGGTGCGGTGCGGTGAGGGGGGGGGGGGCGCGGTGCGGGAACAAATTTTCAATTTATTCACGGCGATCCCGCCGGCAGCGGGTCGAGCCGGGCCGGGCCGGGCCGAGCCGTGCTCACAGTAACAGTACAGTACAGTGCCGTGCAGTACAGTGCAGTACAGTACAGTGCAGTGCAGTGCAGTGCAGTACAGTGCATTGCAGTGCAGTGCAGTGAAGTGCAGTGCAGTGCAGTGCAGTGCAGTGCAGTGCAGTGCAGTGCAGTGCAGTGCAGTGCAGTACAGTACAGTAATTATAATAATGTAGGACTAGTTGGAGTATCCACCTGGTACCTAGTTTCGCTGATGCCTGCCAGACACATCCTGCAGCGCCCATTAACCGGAAAGCGCAGTGTTCGCTTACTGCTGATATGCATAATAAGCAGTTGCGGTGGGCGGCCAGCTAGCTAAGACCTGACGCTTCTTTACCATTAAGTATATTATGTTCATCTTATTCACGTTAGTTGGCTAGATGTCCGGAAGTGGCGTGAACTTGAAAACACACTAAGCCCGTTAGCGGCAATCCCGCGACACACGAGCATACCGTTGCTGGAACAGTGTTGCAGTGTTGCAGTGTTGCCGTGTTAGGCGTTAGTTAAGACGTGGGACGGAAGTGACGCGCCGGCGCGCACATTTTGTGCGTGAGGAGGATTGTGTGAATGTGTTGCGGAACCCCAACGCGAACGCAAACAAATGTTGCAGTTGATACCGCGGCCCCCCGCCGCGCAAACCATAGCTTGCGCGCGCATAATCACTGGTTGTTGCCGGCGGCGCGGCGCGGCGCGGCGCGGTGCCGAGCTGAGCTGAGCCGAGCCGAGCGGCGCGGCGGCTGCGCGCGACCCGCGCTGCGCGCCGCCGGCTGGGTAATTACAGGGTAAGTAACGCGCCGCAGCCTCGGGATCGCTTCTCACTGATTTGTTTGAGCTTTATACATTCAACATCCCCCAACCCCCGCATGTGTACAAAGGACTTAATTTAAAGTTAAAAGGCTGCAACAAACGTGTGTACGAAGTGCGACCGCCGAGCAGTCGCACCAGTGAGAACAGCTCGCACCGGCGCGGCGAGACCACACAGCTCATACGGGGACACCTCATGAGCGACAATGACCCTCAATACGACAAGGGTCTCGTAGACCTGCGGCTGTGCAAATTAGTGAGGAATAAATCTAATATAGAATTCGTTTTGTAATTCTTGTCACCGTCCGTAGCACCGCGAGCTGTCCAGCTGACGGCGTCACCATGCTGCACGTGACCGCGGCTCCCGGCGCCGGGGTCACCACACCGTCAGCCACCACACCGTCAGCCACCACACCGTCAGCCACCACAGCGGCACTAGTAATATTTCTCATATGCTTTCATGTTATGACACTTATTTTGAAAAACAAATTGTTCCTTTCCTTTTGTTAACATTTTCGTTGTGAGAGACGGGAATGCGGACTAGGGTGCCGAGCCACGCTCAGCGACTCCTAACGCTTGGCTTGGGTGACGTGTTCACGTGTGCACGTGCTCGTGTGTCAATGTGGCAATACATATCTACGCCTCTTACATATCTCATTCTTGCAATGAATTAATACGTGTTACTATCATCATCATCGTTTCGCTCTAGTGCCGTCCGCGCTGCGCGTAAGCCTCCCCGGCGGGCTGCCAGCGCGTCCGGCCGCGCCGTGCTGCCCGCTTCCGGCGCTTCCCTGACACACGCACCGGTAGCGCCTGCCTGTGCGCGGTCTCCACTCAAACATCTTCCTGTCCCTTTAATACTCCGATCTAAAAACATTTGACGTACAATTATTAAGTTAATGCGCCGAGTGGCAGCTCCGCTCCGGCTGCCATTGTGCGCTAAGTGATATAAAATGACAAAAATCGCGTCTCCTCCTTCACCCCCGCACAACCCCCGCGCGCCGACGTTTTTTAATAATTGTTTTACGCTGTAACAAATGAGTTTGAAATTGGATCGCGCTCGCAGCGCGCGCGCTGATGGAGGCCTAACGGCGTTAGCGCGCCGGCGACTCACCAGCCCCCAACCCCCGACCGCCGACAGCCAACCCCCACGCACCGGACCGGACCGGACCGGACCGAATTATCTTGTGTCTTGTCTTGTGTCCGCACATTGGGCAGGAGGTGCCTGGTGCGCGGGCCGTTGCGGCTGCCGATGGCCTCAGTGATCACTTTGCACCAGGTGAGCTGTTCGCTCATTTGCTCACCCTAACACCATAACAAAAAAATGATTGTCTAATAACGAGTTCGTACACAATGGAGACGTTTGAATATTTTCTGTAACCTCCCTCCCCTCTCGTGCGGACACAAAGCTCGGAGCGTTTCATTTCGTTTCGTTTCGTTTCGTTCGGTTCGCTGAAGAACCATTTGAGTTCGCCGCTGATATGATTTTTAGTTATTTCGTGAGTAATTTGTAAGGAGATGAATTGGACAAGTTCGTTACGTAGGGGAGGAGGGGTGTTGGATTGAGGATCATTTTTATTAACAGAAAGCGAGATGTAAGTGCTGTTGATGTCACTTTATTGCAGCTTTCATTTCGCCTCCCTCTCCCTCTCTCTCTCCCTCGCCGGCACCGCGCCGGCTCCCTCGCCGGCACCGCGCCGGCACCGCGCCGCCCGGCCGTCCGCCCGAGCGACTGCCCGTCAGCGGGGAATGTTTATAATCGAATAAGAGACCGTTTTTGGAATCAAATGTAACGTTAAAATGATTATACTGCAGTTATACTTATCCACTTACTCGAACGTAATCGAAAAGTAATCAAAAACATTGTGTTTGTTTTTCGAAAATAATGTCTCTAACGCGAACATTAAATAAACTAACGGTGCAGTCAGTATGTCAGTATGTCAGTGTGTCAGTGTGTCAGTATTCGTAATTGTGAAGTGAAGAACATCGAAGGGTTCACGTTCACATGCAACGGCGCACGGCTCTGCGCGGCGCACGGCTCGGCGCGGCGCGCGTCTCTGCGCGGCGCACGGCTCGGCGCGGCGCACGGCTCGGCGCGGCGCACGGCTCGGCGCGGCGCACGGCTCGGCGCGGCGCACGGCTCGGCGCGGCGCACGGCTCGGCGCGGCGCACGGCTCGGCGCGGCGCACGGCTCGGCGCGGCGCGCGTCTCTGCGCGGCGCACGGCTCGGCGCGGCGCACGGCTCGGCGCGGCGCACGGCTCGGCGCGGCGCACGGCTCGGCGCGGCGCACGGCTCGGCGCGGCGCGCGTCTCTGCGCGGCGCACGGCTCGGCGCGGCGCACGGCTCGGCGCGGCGCACGGCTCGGCGCGGCGCACGGCTCGGCGCGGCGCACGGCTCGGCGCGGCGCACGGCTCGGCGCGGCGCACGGCTCGGCGCGGCGCACGGCTCGGCGCGGCGCACGGCTCGGCGCGGCGCACGGCTCGGCGCGGCGCACATTATTTATACATACATTAACAATACAGTCTGCCAACAAAATGTCTTTAAATACTGTTCGAACTGTTTTACAGATATTTTTGTCCGACTGCCAAGCGCGCTCTCCTGACTCAACTACTACACATTTAGATAAAAATAGGTGAGCTGTCTGCGAGCGCACAGCTCAGCGGATAGCTCGCGCCGGAAGTTCGAACGGAAGCACCGAAACCGTCGCGCGACAATGTTGGAACATTATGTTAGTCGCGCGGGTGTAATGGTTCGCAGTGAGGCGATTCTTTGCGGCAAATTGCGAAGGTGCCGCGCGTAATGAGACTGCAGGCGGCGGGACGGCAGCGGGACGGCAGCGGGACGGCAGCGGGGCGGCAGCGGGACGGCAGCCGGCGGATGGAGTTTTTAATGTTTTATATAGTTGGAGTAAGGCGTGACTCACGCGCTGCCACTTGCTGCTTCACGGGAGATCCTCCAACTGAAAATAATACAATGTTTCGTTTTTCAAGCTGAGAACGACAAAAAGTATACTAACTTTCATAGGAGCTCAAAATTATCATCTAGTGATAGCCATTTCGCAGTTCCCGTCCAATATCGCCCCGCCCATCCGTGCCAGCGATCCGTGGCGGGCCGCAAGCCTGTCTGCCACCTGAATGGTATAAAACAAGCGTATGCACGAAATTATAAAACGTACAGCTAAAAGAGCGTATAGCACTGATGTCAACAATTCTATTTGCTCACGGGTCAGCACATGAGGAGCATCCCCAGACGGTTCTGTGTGAGGGGACTGGGCTCTGGAGGCGAGGGGCTACTTTGAAACACTGACCTCATGGTTTATATATATAACAAACACTACACTATTACACATTTACAGTATTTTTTGTTTATACAACGCTATGACGTTACTCCGTCCGTGTCCAGATGAGAGAGAAGTGCGTTGTCATATGTCATAGCATCTCAGACGATCATCTGTCCTGACATCTAAATAAACATTCCGATATTGGGAACGCAGTGGCGCTGCGCGAGTGGCGGGTGTCGCCTGCCGTTACTCTACCTACACATTCGAACTGCAACGAGGGTCAGCACGCGGTGCAGCATTTTTAACAGCACACGGGAGCTCCTCAAACTTTTAATGAAAGTTCTTTCGCGAGCAGTTCACTCGTGCAGCTTTGATACCGGCTGCCACCGAAGCAGCAAAGACTTGCCGGTTGCGCCTCCTGACTCGACGGTCCAGCGACCAGATCAGCTCCTGGCTGCAGCGTCACGGTGCCGGCGACTCTACACCTTGTCTAATGGAGATTCGCAAGGCACAGTGGCTTACTAGCGTAAGGAGACTTACCGTCTACTGTCTCACTGCGATAAGCAGCACGGTTGACTGACAGGCGAGTGTGTGTGTGCGTGTGCGTGCGCGTGCGTATGTGTGCACGTGTGCGTGTGCGTGTGCACTTTAAACAATAAATTAATCAGTGTAATGCATACGTTTACAACATTGTAACTGTGACGGCAGCGTGCGGTGTGCGGAGCGCACGGCACGGCACGGCACGGCACGGTACAGCACGGCACGGCACAACACGACATCGAGCTTATTCTCTTGAAGGGAATTATGTTTATTCTCGTGGCAGGATCGCGGGCAACGCCAGGAGCGACGAGGATACTGTTGCCCATTGATTTCAAATGTAGTTTTTTCGTTTACACTTCCCTGTATCGAGTATTAGCGTATGATAACAAAAAATATAATAGTTATGAAGTAGCGTCAAGGCTAAATGGTCAGCGGGCGAGCCGTAATCCGGGCAGGGCGGCAGAGCGGCAGAGCGGCAGGGCGGCAGGAGGGCGGCGGCAGGCGGCAGGCGGCAGGCGGCCGGCCGGGCACAAAGCCTGCGCCGTGTGGCGGCACAGCGCCGCAACAATAACACCGATACTTGCCAAACACTGTGCGCATTCAAACACTTGCAGGAATCACACAAATGTGCACAAAGCGCTGCACTCGAACGTAGCCTCCGCGTGGAGCGGCGCGTAATCCCTTTACTGCAACTTTGTGTGCATTCACGTTTCTTGTGATCGAATGCACTCCAAAAGCTTCTTGTAGAATTTATTAGAAGGTATTAGAAGCTATTACTTTATTTGCAGAGGGGGTGCGGTCGGGGGCGGTCGGGTGCGGCGACCCGGTGCACGACAACCTGCGGATTACTGACGGATCGCCAGAAGTGAAGATGAGATGACAATCTTCGACAAATAGCTTTCCACCTCGATGTAAAATCTAGTTTTATTTCGACCTCTCATGTAAACCACCCCGTGGAAGTGCCACAATACAATTGGTATCATCATCATCAGCCGATAGACGTTCACTACCAGAAACAATCCTCCCTCAAAGATCTCCACATCGACCGGTCCTGCGCTGCCCGCATCCAGCGGCTTCTCGCGGCCTCTGCAGTCAGCATCGCCTTCGGTACCGCGAAGCACTAGGGACCGTCGTTTATAGAACTTCATTTGGGGGAATTTGGGCCATTTCCCATATATAAGATAATACAGGTTGGTGGTAACCATAGCTTGCTCTGTTTGTTGATTAGCAGGGTGCATCGCAAGCGAGTGGTGAGGTTAGCCTGGGTTCTGTGAGTTGTTGTTGGGGACCACTTACAATCCCCAATCGTAATGATGTTTATTTATTTTTGACACATACAAATGTAAAGCTATCCGGAACTCAATAACCGACAAAACCAATGTGCTCGGTTTTCTTGCTTATCAGCGAACTGTACAAATATAGAGTAGATTAAATGCAATAAGTCAACATGTACGGATCCCCACTCGATCTCAAATGCGTTTCATAATTATTTCATTAATTTAACTGACATCCATGTAAACTCCCTCCCTGGTAACGAACGTGATCGCAATATAAACCGCAGTATTAACTATAACACGATTTTCTTAAAGCTTACCGCACGGCACACGGCGCACGGCGCACGGCGCACGGGCACGGCGCACGCGCACGGCGCACGGCGCACGGGCACGGCGCACGCGCACGGCGCACGGCGCACGGGCACGGCGCACGCGCACGGCGCACGGCGCACGGGCACGGCGCACGGCGCACGGGCACGGCGCACGCGCACGGCGCACGGCGCACGGGCACGGCGCACGCGCACGGCGCACGGCGCACGGGCACGGCGCACGGCGCACGGGCACGGCGCACGCGCACGGCGCACGGCGCACGGGCACGGCGCACGCGCACGGCGCACGGCGCACGGGCACGGCGCACGCGCACGGCGCACGGCGCAGGAAATTAAAGCTGATATTATGACGAAGATAAGTTAAGTTCTGGTCTTCTCGCGTACATGAACAATATATATATATATATCCTTTAAAGAAGACAGAAATCCCGACTAATTGAAATTTTCGATTATTAGGCGTTTGTTAAAAAAGGAAGCAAATGACATGAATTGCTACAGATCCGTTACACTTATAGCAGTAATTGCTAAAGCAGCAGAGAGCGCCGTGCGCGGTACAATATATGACTTGTTCACAAAAAGCAATGTCATAACTAAACAGCGAGCAAGGGGCTCGGGAGCGACTGCTCTGCTACGTCAGCCTGTTTCAGATTAACCAGAACCATCACGGAGAGTTTAAACAACAAAGTGCCTACACTCGGATTGTTTCTAGATACGACTAGAGCATTGGATTTTGTATTAATATAACTTTCTAAACATGTATTGAGAGTACAATCGTAACATTGATTAATAAGCTGGAATCTGGAAGACAGAAACCAATGTACAGAGGTTGAAAGGTGATAGAAGGTGTCAAAATGAAAGGCAGATCGGTGCACAGAGTCGATTGTTGGGGAATCCCTCGAGGGAGTATACTGGGAGCGCTTTTATTCGTAATTTACATAGACGATTTACCGCAGCTCGTTCCCCGCGCAGGTGAGCACGGCTCACGTCGCGCCGACGGAGCAACTATTTTGATCAAATGCCAAAACGAAACAACACACGAGGCTGAGAGAAACTCGTCGTTGCAACCGATCATGGAGTGGCTACAGCGCAACAATTATAGGATTAATCTAAAGAAAACTACAGTCATCCAGTTTAATACCTATGAATGTAAAGTTAATAACTTAACCGTAGATTATAAATAAGAAAAGGCCGAAGAAGTGACCAGCATAAGGTATATCATCACATTGTCTATTATCAACATCGCAACTGGAAGGCACACGTAGACACGTCGTGTGCTGAAGTAGACAGGCGCGTGCGCGTGCGCGTGTGCGTGCGCGTGTGCGTGCGCGTGTGCGTGCGCGTGTGCGTGCGCGTGCGCGTGCGCGTGTGCGTGGGTGCGTGTCGTCGCCGTCGGTACCGCCGCATGGAACAGCTTTCGGCAACTCTGTAGACTTGGAAAAGGTTATCAAAATTCATGGCGTTTGTAGCGCAAGGCCATTTCTGACGAAGAACTTAATTTGTTATCTCCAACGACTGCTGCTTTATTTTTATTTATTTATATTGTCATGCCTTTTTCCCAGTAGGGGTAGGCAGAGGTGAATAAACACCCACATTTCGACAGAAGTGGTCAGATTAGGTCCCATGTAACAGGGGGCGAGCCTGTTGCAACTTTATTGGGACCACCACACGCACACACACAAACATGATTTCAGTGTGCGGGTTTCCTCGCAATGTTCTCCTTCACCGTTTGTATCTCGCTGCTGTAACTAAAGTTCACAAATGTACATAACTTAATTATTAAGTCATCGGTACATGCCGAGATTCGAACCCGCAACCTGCTTTAACTACTGTCAAATTATCAGTAGATGCATTATGCCGAAAAGATGCAAATCTTTTGACGGTTGACGCTACTTCAACATTTATGTTAGTTATTCATACTCTTTCCCAGCAAAAATCTGCAATTGCATGAGGTTTGTTGGACGCGTTAAAATTTACTGCGACGAACTGCATTCTCACAAATACTGCAGTATCTGCAAAAGGGCTCGCAAGAAGTATTTAGACGCATATCCAAATTTACAATAATTAAAAAAATTGTAAGATTAACTAAACGGCTCACACATGAAAATGTAGAAGATAGAGAAGATATGGAAGTTGTGCAAGAAGCATCCCTTCCGATATCTTCCCAAATTAGTAACGAAACAGTATTACAATCTGACAAGGTAAACGTAAACGCGTTAAAGTAACAGCTACGGGCAGCAGCCGAGCGAGCGCTGCACACGGCACGCGCGCATGCGCACGGGCACGTTCTCGCGCTGGCGCTGGAACAAAAAGTAAACGGTGAAATTAATTTTGTGAAGAAAAAAAAAACAGGAACAAAAGGAACGTATTTACAAAATGTATATGATTTCTTAATGACAACAGTGTCAACAGTGCCGACAGTGACAACAGTGACAACAGTGCCGACAGTGACAACAGTGCCGACAGTGACAACAGTGTCAACAGTGCCGACAGTGACAACATTGCCGACAGTGACAACAGTGACAACAGTAACAACAGTGCCGACAGTGACAACAGTGACAACAGTGCCGACAGTGACAACAGTGACAACAGTGCCGACAGTGACAACAGTGCCGACAGTGACAACAGTGTCAACAGTGCCGACAGTGACAACATTGCCGACAGTGACAACAGTGACAACAGTAACAACAGTGCCGACAGTGACAACAGTGACAACAGTGCCGACAGTGACAACAGTGACAACAGTGACAACAGTGCCGACAGTGGCAACAGTGTCAACAGTGCCGACAGTGACAACAGTGTCAACAGTGCCGACAGTGACAACAGTGTCAACAGTGCCGACAGTGACAACAGTGTCAACAGTGCCGACAGTGACAACAGTGACAACAGTGCCGACAGTGACAACAGTGCCGACAGTGACAACAGTGACAACAGTGCCGACAGTGACAACATTGCCGACAGTGACAACAGTGACAACAGTAACAACAGTGCCGACAGTGACAACAGTGACAACAGTGCCGACAGTGACAACAGTGACAACAGTGACAACAGTGCCGACAGTGACAACAGTGCCGACAGTGACAACAGTGACAACAGTAACAACAGTGCCGACAGTGACAACAGTGCCGACAGTGACAACATTGCCGACAGTGACAACAGTGACAACAGTAACAACAGTGCCGACAGTGACAACAGTGCCGACAGTGACAACAGAGCCGACAGTGACAACAGTGACAACAGTAACAACAGTGCCGACAGTGACAACAGTGCCGACAGTGACAACAGTGACAACAGTAACAACAGTGCCGACAGTGACAACAGAGCCGACAGTGACAACAGTGACAACAGTAACAACAGTGCCGACAGTGACAACAGTGCCGACAGTGACAACAGTGACAACAGTAACAACAGTGCCGACAGTGACAACAGTGACAACAGTGCCGACAGTGACAACAGTGACAACAGTGCCGACAGTGACAACAGTGACAACAGTGCCGACAGTGACAACAGTGACAACAGTAACAACAGTGCCGACAGTGACAACAGTGACAACAGTGCCGACAGTGCCGACAGTGACAACAGTGACAACAGTAACAACAGTGCCGACAGTGACAACAGTGACAACAGTGCCGACAGTGACAACAGTGCCGACAGCGACAACAGTAACAACAGTGCCGACAGTGACAACAGTGCCGACAGTGACAACAGTAACAACAGTGCCGACAGTGCCGACAGTGACAACAGTGCCGACAGTGACAACAGTAACAACAGTGCCGACAGTGACAACAGTGCCGACAGTGACAACAGTGCCGACAGTGACAACAGTGACAACAGTAACAACAGTGACAACAGTGACAACAGTAACAACAGTGCCGACAGTGACAACAGTGACAACAGTGCCGACAGTGACAACAGTGCCGACAGCGACAACAGTAACAACAGTGCCGACAGTGACAACAGTGCCGACAGTGACAACAGTAACAACAGTGCCGACAGTGACAACAGTGACAACCGTGCCGACAGTGCCGACAGTGACAACAGAGCCGACAGTGACAACAGTAACAACAGTGCCGACAGTGCCGACAGTGACAACAGTGCCGACAGTGACAACAGTAACAACAGTGCCGACAGTGACAACAGTGCCGACAGTGACAACAGTGCCGACAGTGACAACAGTGACAACAGTAACAACAGTGCCGACAGTGACAACAGTGACAACAGTGCCGACAGTGACAACAGTAACAACAGTGCCGACAGTGACAACAGTGACAACAGTGCCGACAGTGACAATAGTGCCGAAAGTGACAACAGTGCCGACAGTGACAACAGTGCCGACAGTGACAACAGTGCCGATAGTGACAACAGTGCCGACAGTGACAACAGTGACAACAGTGCCGACAGTGACAACAGTGCCGACAGTGACAACAGTGCCGACAGTGACAACAGTGACAACAGTGACAACAGTGCCGACAGTGACAATAGTGCCGAAAGTGACAACAGTGCCGACAGTGACAACAGTGCCGATAGTGACAACAGTGCCGACAGTGACAACAGTGACAACAGTGCCGACAGTGACAATAGTGCCGAAAGTGACAACAGTGCCGACAGTGACAACAGTGCCAATAGTGACAACAGTGCCGACAGTGACAACAGTGACAACAGTGACAACAGAGCCGACAGTGACAACAGTGCCGACAGTAACAACAGTGCCGACAGTGCCGACAGTGACAACAGTGCCGACAGTGACAACAGTGCCGACAGTGACAACAGTGAAAACAGTGCCGACAGTGAGGACAGTGCCGACAGTGACAACAGTGCCGACAGTGACAACAGTGCCGACAGTGACAACAGTGCCGACAGTGACAACAGTGCCGACAGTGACAACAGTGCCGACAGTGCCGACAGTGACAACACTGCCGACAGTGATAACAGGGCCGTCAGTAACAACAGGGCCGTCAGTAACAACAGTGCCGACGCGTGTAGAATCAGAGAGAGCAGTCTCAGTGGCGGTAAATGACCTGAATTCCCCGTAAGAACCCTTGCAAACGACGGCCAGTAGGGCCCTGCCCGGCGGCACCGCAGGTCGTGCCGACTGTCGAAGGTCGCGGCAAGCCGCTGGGTGCGAGCAGCCCGGGGCAGGTCGATGTGGAGTTGTTTGGGTGATCTCTGTGTGCAGCAGTGGACGTCTATTGGCTGATGACATAATATTTTGTCCAGTTGATGCAGTTTCATCATTAGGTCAGTTATGCATAAACCTGATGTATGACACACGTAAAGCTGCAACAGGCGGCGCGCGCGCGCTCTGTTCTGCTGGAAACATTTATATTTTGTGGGCGCTTTTTAGCAAATAGATTGATTTTATTTTGAAAATTATAAACCGCGGCCTCACACACCTCGCACACCTCACACAACTCACACACCTCGCACACCTCACACAACTCACACACCTCGCACACCTCACACACCTCGCACACCTCACACAACTCACACAAGCGGCCTCACGCACCTCGCACACCTTACACAATTCACACACCTCGCACACCTCACACAACTCACACACCTCGCACACCTCACACAACCCACACACCTCGCACACCTCACACAACTCACACACCTCGCACACCTCACACACCTCGCACACCTCACACAACTCACACAAGCGGCCTCACGCACCTCGCACACCTTACACAACTCACACACCTCGCACACCTCACACACCTCGCACACCTCACACAACTCACACAAGCGGCCTCACGCACCTCGCACACCTCACACAACTCACACACCTCACGCAACTCACACACCTCGCACACCTCGCACACCTCACACGACTCACACACCTCGCACACCTCACACAACTCACACACCTCGCACACCTCACACACCTCGCACACCTCACACAACTCACACAAGCGGCCTCACGCACCTCGCACACCTCACACAACTCACACACCTCGCACACCTCACACACCTCGCACACCTCACACAACTCACACAAGCGGCCTCACGCACCTCGCACACCTCACACAACTCACACACCTCGCACACCTCACACACCTCGCACACCTCACACAACTCACACAAGCGGCCTCACGCACCTCGCACACCTCACACAACTCACACACCTCACACAACTCACACACCTCGCACACCTCGCACACCTCGCACACCTCGCACACCTCACACAACTCACACACCTCGCACACCTCACACAACTCACACACCTCGCACACCTCACACACCTCGCACACCTCACACAACTCACACAAGCGGCCTCACGCACCTCGCACACCTCACACAACTCACACACCTCGCACACCTCACACACCTCGCACACCTCGCACACCTCGCACACCTCACACAACTCACACACCTCGCACACCTCACACAACTCACACACCTCGCACACCTCACACACCTCGCACACCTCACACAACTCACACAAGCGGCCTCACGCACCTCGCACACCTCACACAACTCACACACCTCACACAACTCACACACCTCGCACACCTCACACACCTCGCACACCTCGCACACCTCGCACACCTCGCACACCTCACACAACTCACACACCTCGCACACCTCACACAACTCACACACCTCGCACACCTCACACACCTCGCACACCTCACACAACTCACACAAGCGGCCTCACGCACCTCGCACACCTCACACAACTCACACACCTCACACAACTCACACACCTCGCACACCTCACACACCTCGCACACCTCGCACACCTCGCACACCTCACACAACTCACACACCTCGCACACCTCACACAACTCACACACCTCGCACATCTCACACACCTCGCACACCTCACACAACTCACACAAGCGGCCTCACGCACCTCGCACACCTCACACAACTCACACACCTCGCACACCTCACACAACTCACACACCTCGCACACCTCACACACCTCGCACACCTCACACAACTCACACAAGCGGCCTCACGCACCTCGCACACCTCACACAACTCACACACCTCGCACACCTCACACACCTCGCACACCTCGCACACCTCGCACACCTCACACAACTCACACACCTCGCACACCTCACACAACTCACACACCTCGCACACCTCACACACCTCGCACACCTCACACAACTCACACAAGCGGCCTCACGCACCTCGCACACCTCACACAACTCACACACCTCACACAACTCACACACCTCGCACACCTCACACACCTCGCACACCTCGCACACCTCGCACACCTCACACAACTCACACACCTCGCACACCTCACACAACTCA
The DNA here is from genome assembly GCA_033220335.2 of Troides aeacus. Classification (NCBI taxonomy): domain Eukaryota; kingdom Metazoa; phylum Arthropoda; class Insecta; order Lepidoptera; family Papilionidae; genus Troides; species Troides aeacus. The sequence goes on from CM067291.1 coordinate 8,939,908, forward strand.
CACACCTCGCACACCTCACACACCTCGCACACCTCACACAACTCACACAAGCGGCCTCACGCACCTCGCACACCTCACACAACTCACACACCTCACACAACTCACACACCTCGCACACCTCACACACCTCGCACACCTCGCACACCTCGCACACCTCACACAACTCACACACCTCGCACACCTCACACAACTCACACACCTCGCACATCTCACACACCTCGCACACCTCACACAACTCACACAAGCGGCCTCACGCACCTCGCACACCTCACACAACTCACACACCTCGCACACCTCACACACCTCGCACACCTCGCACACCTCACACAACTCACACAAGCGGCCTCACACACCTCAAGCAGGCTCTCAAATACGTTAGCCACCGTGTCGGTGATCGCGAAAACTTATCCGAATAAAGCATCATAATTAAATTGTCACGAGTTGAACAAGAAATGAGGCAAAAAGCTTTCATTCAAAATGGTTAACAGGGATATTAAAAAAAAGGTGTCCAGGGGGGGTTGGGGGTGGGGGTGGGAGTGGCGGTGGCCGCGGGCGCGCTAATCACCAGTTTACGCGTAAATATATCGGTGCCCGCACTAAAAGCACTCAAAATGCCATTTCGATTTTTTCCATTTCAAACAACCTCTGAATTAGCATCGCTAATAAGCCGCCGCGCCGCGCCGCGCCGCGCCGCACCGCGCCGCGCGGCTCCACTCAGCGCTGGGCAGGTATTAATTTGAGAAGGTGTTATTATGATCCCACGTGATGGATTGGATGAGTCAGCGAATATTTGTTTCGGCCGTTTGTGTGCGCGCGCGGTGCGCCGGCGCCGGGCCGCACCGCGCCGCGCCGCGCCGCATCGCACCGCATCGCACCGCGCCGCGCCGCGCGCTCGCACAACGCCGCACCATTGCTGCTGCCGCCAGCAGTTCGTCAATTGATTGTTGACTCGTAAACAACACGCACTGTGCGCTCGATGGATCAAGATTCAATTGCAAAGTTGACGTCGCGGTCAACTAATAAAATGCATTATGAATGTCAATGTTTTTTTTTACTGATGATATATACACACGGCACCACCGATATAAGACGTAAGGTCTCGTTACTCCAGTAATTACACTAACTACAACGCCCTTTAAACCGGAACACGATCAAGTGCTAAACAATTGTATTTATTAAATTCTTCTTCTCGCGGCTCTTCAGGCCGCGAATGAATTTTGTGATGTCGAGCGTCCTGCGAACCCGCAACGCCAACACAGGTCACAATGCCCGGGAGTTAAGTAAATAAGTAAGGAGAGCTATGCATTTGAATTAGTATCGGGTGCTGTGTGAAACGGGCAATGAATGGCAAACGAAAGGTGGGGACAAGGAATAGGACTGGCATATTTAAAACATCTGAATAGTTCCGCCGAACCAGAGACAGGAAGGACTGCATCACGCTGATGGCCAACCTTCACCAGTTGGAGAGGCATTTTAGGAGGAGAAGAAGAGAAAGCTATGTGAAATGTATCCGCCGCTCCTCGCCGTGTCCGCTGGATTGTCGGGCCCCGTGCTACAGTTCGAAGGGCGTTGCGGCTAGTGTAATTATTGGAGTAATGAGATTTAACATGTTGTTACAAAGGGACGAGCGCAATGTGGTGCAGTGTAAACGGTCGCAATTAGCGCGACGTCGTTACGGGCGGGCGCAGTGCAGTACCCGCCGCCGAGTGCACGCTGCGCCCGTCGCGCCGCCTGATTTTGTAAAATAACATCTTAATAAATAACGATGATGCAATGTTACTGCACCATTGTCCCCGATAATTTGGCCGCGATGCTGTTCCGGTCGCTGGAGGTTCCGTGAACGTGGAGGTGGTAGCTGGCGGCGCGCGGCGCGCGGCGGGCGGCGGGCGGCGGGCGGCGGGTCGCGCGCTAACCTCGTTACGCGTCTTGTTACTTGTTTGATAGTCGGCGGGATCGCGCGCAGGTAATGTTGTTAGCGCAGAGTACACAGAGTGCAGCGTCGCAGGAACAGGCACCGGCGGCGGACCTTCAAACCTGATGAATATAGGAAGCGGAAGTTTAGTTGGTTAATTCAACTAAGTTGTACTTATGACACAGCTAACTACTTGACGGCAATGGCACTCTGCAGACATTTCGTTGTATGACGATGCAAAGGTGTAGGTGCTGCGGAGCGGTCATCGACATCTCCTATTATACTTAGAGAGAGAGAGAGAGCAGAGTCTATATTTTTTGCACATCCACCTCGTTGAATATATTTTGAATGGTGGGTAGTGTAATCCGATGCATATCCTCAAAGTTCAGGTTGCACTTCCGCTTGTGGACATACATCTCGTGCTTAGTTCTCTTCTAATTTTATCACATGTTTTCAATGTAATAAGTTGTATTACTCAGCTGGCTCTTTTAATCTACAAAGGGATCATATATGCGACACGTTCACCCAATGATAAGTGATAAGTTTGCCCACAACGGCGTGGCGATAGTTGGAGTGATGTGCATAGCACCACCACTTCGTGCCCGGCGCAAACTTAGACAAATGTGCCAATTTGAAAACCCGCTTGCCAACAATATTAAGTACAACGTACAGGCAGACTGACGTCAGACAGATCTGATGCGGCGTCTGATGGGGGTCCGGTGTGCGGCCGCCCTTAGCGGAGGTGGCGTGCGGCGCTGCCGGCAGCGGGCAGCGGGCAGCGGGCAGCGGGCAGCGAGCAGCGGGCAGCGGGCTCACCTGCGCGGCGGGCTCGCGGCGGGCGCGCGGCGGAACCGCGATGCGCTCGTGATTGCTCGCCCCGGACACCGCGCAGTACAGCCGCCGCGTGCACACGCTGCAACGCGCACAGCCACCGCCCGCAGGCGCCCCCGCGCACGCTGGCGGTGCACGTCCGCGTCGCTGCCGCCGAGCAGTACAGTGCTAGATATATTCCTGTTTCCGTGGCGTTGAAACTAGTCAAATTACTGAGCCAATATGACTTGTCTCAATTTCACTGGCGCTCTTATTCTCATTCTTCCTTATGCTGTTTATTGCATCATTTCTAATTGCACCGGAGACATTACGTCTGAAAGTGACGAGCGCTATTTAGCAACTCGTCGTCACCGGCGGGCGGCAACGAGTTAACAGCATTGCATACAATGATATCTGTAGCCAGGATAGTTGCTGCTTGATTGCTATTTACTGCTGTTGAAAAAACCCTACATAGTGGAGTAAACGTAGATCGGGGGCTCCTAACTTGCCGTGGAGCAGGGTCCACGAGCTCAGTACCAGACGAGCCCTAAGAGTCGACACGACTGTAGCGCTTAACGTCTTCAGAAAACAGAAATGGCGGTTCTGCGGGTTGCGCGTGTACTGCGGACGTCCGCCTGCCAAGTCGCCGGGGCCGGTCAACTCCGCGCTAACTCGATTGCCGGCGAGATGACCGGCGCGTGGAGACACCCCAGGCACCTCCGCACACCGCACCCGGCCTGCCTCGCCCTCCCGGCACCACCCAGCGCCACCCTCTCTATTGTCTTGCTATTGACTCGCTTAACACTTGCAGTAAGTTAGTAAACACCTAGGCGCTTTCCATTATTACAAAAGGTCCGCGTGGGGCGGCGCGCCCCTCGCTCGGCGCCGCTCGCTGATAACTGCGTGTTGAGTTGCAGTAAGCACTTGTTCTGCGATCAAAATATTCAACTCGAACACCGGGTAGTGAGCATTACACCAAGTGAATGGTAAATGATTTCTATATTGAGTATTGAGGTGGTTCTGTTTGTTTCCAGCTCCGAGGTGCACAAAGGCTGAACGTTTCAAGTTGGCACAGTTGGCAGAGGTGGTAGAGGTGGCAGAGGTGGCAGAGGTGGTTGTACCGTTGTCATTGCCAGTAAATATGTAATCATTTAAACACATTCATCGCAGAGGTTTCCGTCGTGAACTGCACAACTGGAAACTTTATAATGCAATGGTAACGGTGCAAGAAAATGTAGGATAATTTAAAATATGAAACATATTCACTCGATATAAGGTGAGAATGCGACCGCGGACTGTGAGCGGTGGTGTGTGGTGTCTCACAGCGACAGGCGGACCTCGGCAGCGGAAGGTGCGGAGGTTACATATTGAGCTAGGGAGGAGAAACTGTAGAACTGTAGCGAAAGTTTGTAATGAAATAAAAAAGAAATAAACGAAGAACAAAAGCTAATCAGCTCGTCGGCGGCGCCGGGTGTAGTGACAAAGTGACGGGCCGGCGGCACCGGGAGCGCCGCGGCGGCTCAGTGCCGGCGCCGGTGTGGTGCTGGCGCAGCACGAGCACGGCCGGCGGGCGCAGGCAGTCAGCGTAGTTGCTCTATCTTCAATATTCCAAAATGGAAAGAAAAAATGATGTGTATCATTGTTATGAGGGTTTGCGGACAATCGCAGCACCACGTGATGTGGTCTCGGCCGGGAGCGTCTGCAGTTGTAACTTGTTCCAGTGAACGTAGTCTTCCGCTGTCTAACGTGAAGTAGAGTAGCAGTAGAGTAGTGCCACAGCAGGATCCCGGGAGAGGTTTTACAAAATTCCAAGGTAGCGCACCACACGGCGTGCGGCCCCTTATCAACAGAGCTGGACATCCCCTTGGTCTCTTAGACAAGCACGCCGTAACATTCCCACGCTGCACAGTTTGTGATTCTCTTTAAAGTAAAGCCCACCCCCTTCCCTTTAAGAATAAATAGGGGTTCTAGGCGAGTATGTTTCGCCAAACCCCATTACAGGAGCGCAGAAAATACGAAATCTGTCATCGACAGGTTTCGGTGGTTCGTATTAGGTTTGCGCTGCACGCAGCCGGCCCCGCGCTCTGTAATGAGTGTGCGGGCCCGACGCGACCCGGCCCGGCCCGGCCCGGCCCGGAGCGGGACCTAGCTCCAGCTAATTGTCGTAGATCAAAGAGTGGCAGTGACAGGTGGAGCGGGGTGGGCATGATCACAAACGGAATTGAGGGACATTTATAGACCATGAATTGATATTGTGGACGAGTACCTACCTGTAGATGTGCTGATGGTAGTGTAGGCGGTGTAGGCGGTGTAGGTGGTGTAGGCGGTGTAGGCGGTGTAGGTGGTGTAGGCGGTGTAGGCAGTGTAGGTGGGGTAGGCGGTGTAGGCGGTGTAGGCGGTGTAGGTGGTGTAGGCGGTGTAGGTGGTGTAGGCGGTGTAGGCGGTGTAGGCGGTGTAGACGGTGTAGGTGGGGTAGGCGGTGTAGGCGGTGTAGACGGTGTAGGTGGTATAGGCGGTGTAATTGGTGTAGGCGGTGTAGGCGGTGTAGGTGGTGTAGGCGGTGTAGGCGGTGTAGGTGGTGTAGGCGGTGTAGGCGGTGTAGGTGGTGTAGGCGGTGGCGAAGGGCCCGCGGCGAAACGTTTGCTATATGACGCGACGTAATTTTTATATATTTTTTTCATTAGTACGTGGCGCTGTGTTGGCTTTGTGTTTGTGTGTTGTGTGTGATAGCTTGAGCTGGCTGTTCTAATAGTTTATCCTCGTACGGGCGGAGGTAGCGTGGCCCGCGTGGGACGCGTGGGCCGCGTGTGCTGTGTGGACGGTGACACGACACAACAACAACTGTTTGTTGCTGCCAACAAACACATTACTGAAATTAGTTCGTCTTTAATTAAAAACTCCCATAGCCGGTGCTGCACACCGGAAGCGGCGCGCACCGCGGCCCGGTGGGTTGACAGGGGGACGCGGGGCGGGGGGTTGTTGTGTGTGTGTGTGTGTGTGTGCCGGCGGGAGGGGGCGCGCGGGCGCGCGGCGGGCCGGCGTTCTGAACCAATCAATGTTAGTTAATTGGCGCTTTAATGCTGCCTCATTCAACAATTACTGAGGCCGCTGTCAACTGCCAGGCGGCCGGCGGCGGCGCGCGCCCTTGCGCCCGTGCGCCCGTGCGCCCGCCGTAATGAGTGGGCGCGTAGTGATTATAAACACTTTACAATATTTATTTGATTTAATCCGACGAGACGACGGCCCGCTCGGCCCGCTCGGCCCGCTCAGCCCGCTCGGCCCGCTCGGCCCGCTCAGCCCGCTCGGCCCGCTCGGCCCGCTCGCCGGTCCCGGTGGCGCGCACTGCACAACAACATCACGCTCGCCACTTAGAGACGTAACATGTTCAGCCTTGTTACCGCTGTAATTTCACTAGTTACGAACATGTAGTGGTGTTTGCTTAATTTCATCCTCACATTTCTACCCTTAAACAGGTTAATGATAGAAATGGGTTATACTACGATAGGAGCCTCTCCGGAACTCTAGTCACCAACGACCTATCTCCAGCTGTATTGATAAACGTGACTGCTGTGCACACAGAGCCGGCACAATGGCATGGGCAATAACTGTGTTTGGAAAGTGCACAGAGCTCCGCCGCACCGCCGCCACACCGCCGCCGCTCCGCCGCCGCACCGCCGCCGCACCGCCGCCGGATGCACGCAATTTAAATTAAATCTGTCATTGGGTAAAGTCGATGCCCGCGGACGTCACTACGGGTATATTGTTGTATGGTGTGTGTGTATTAGCGTCCCCGTCGCGCCTCTTCCCCGGCCCCAACCCTACCCACACCCGCTCCAGCCCATTACTTATCCCAATCAATCTCCAACGCAAATTCGTTTAATTTAACGTTGAATTCGCAATTAAGCACTCGTTGTCGCTCAGTTAGAGCCCGCCGAACGCTGTTTGATTAGAACTTGATTGCTATTGTTTGCGGCTCGCTCTCGTAATTAGTTTAAGCGGCGGCGGTGCGGCGGCGGAGCGGCGGCGGTGCGGCGGCGGTGCGGCGGCGGAGCGGCGGCGGAGCGGCGGCGGAGCGGCGCGCGGGGCCCGCTCGTGAGCCAGCTCTTAACGTAAGCGAAAGGCTAAATAAACAGAAATTGTTTAGAAGAAATAGCCAAACAAAGAAATTTAACGAGATTAAACGGAACTCAACTAAGTAACGCTCCTCCAAACGGTCCAGTCCCCAACAGTCCTAGCTCAGCATAGTGCTGGTGGCGGCGCTGGTGGCGGCGCTGGTGGCGGCGCTGGTGGCGGCGCTGGTGGCGGCGCTGGTGCGATTGCACTATCGGGCCCGAGTAGTATTATATTTATATGGTATATATAAATCAGATTTATTGAACGGTTCCGAGAACACGTATCTGATAATTTTTTACAGTTACCTTCATAAAATCAATTGCAGGCACCCCGGTCAGCTGTGATGCGAGTCCCGCCCCCGGCCGCATCCCGCACGGTGCAACCCCGGCACCGGCGCGGCCCAGCTAACGTCAGGCTGACCGGTCTAATTATTAATCCAAAACCGGAGAAATGATACGAGCAAACACCGACGGCCTAACCAGCAGCTTGTCAGGTGCGGGCGGGCAAGCTGCTGCCGGGAGCGGATCGCTTGTTTAAAACGAGGGAACACTTGATTTATTTCATTAAAAAAAAATCTAAATCAAATAATTTTCTCGGTCTGTGTGCGGCCACCGATTGAATGCAGGTCCAGTCGATTCGGTCACGCTCCTGATTACAACGCGGCGCTGGTCGTTTCGCGGCAGGTGCTCGTCAATAATGCAGCGCCGGTGCAGCGCCGGTGCAGCGCCGGTGCAGCGCCGGTGCAGCGCATCATTAACCTAATGCAGCGCTAAAAGTTTAATATCGCGCCGGAATCGCGCCGCCCGATCGCTATCGCACTTTGCATTATTGAAGCCAATTCAATTTGCTTGCGACATTTCACACGCAAACCACATAGCTTTTATAAATTGAGGGATTGCGGCTACGGGGGACAGCGCGGGGCCGTGCGGGGTCGTGCGGGGTCGTGCGGCGTCGTGGCAGTGCTCGGCGCGGGCAAACTAAATAAGATCCAGACGCTAATTGTGCAGAGCACCACGTGCTGGTGGCGTAGGAAATTCTTAGCTTCATCCAGGGTGACTAGGATATGGCCGTGGAACACCACCGCCGTGACATGAGGAGAACCACTCCACCAGAACGAGCCTTACAAGTCCTCAGCCAGCGTAACTACATACTAAACGACAACGTAATGGCTAGCGATAATTGATATCAGATATTAAACTAAATTAGCATACAAGTAGAAGTTGCTTGCTAGAGAATTGTTTTACAAGTAGCTTGTTCACGTGGCAGCAACGTGGCACCGTGCATTGCCCACGGCACGCAACCGCGACCATCTCCGTCAGCCGGCACACGTCCGCTGCCGGACAACGGCCTGATTGTAAGCAATCAATCTGTCGACTCAGCGTAACCGGCCGCTCGTGGGGGCGCAGTGCACGCGAGTCCCGCTACAGCTGGACTCTGCGGGGTCGTAAACAGTCGCAGCGTGTTGGTGCGCTTGCGCGTGCTGTCAAAGCGGTATTAGGAAATTATTGAAAAACTTAAAATCGTTTTTCAGAAAAGTAATTTTTTTTTGTTCGTTTATTGTAATTCACTTATTTTTATTATAATTAATTAAATACGAGACATTCCGGCACGTGCGCGCACGTGCCGGCGCGTCCGCAGCCGTTGTGCTAATGAGTACCACGATATTGTTCTGGTACAGCTGCTGCCGGTGAAGTCATCCCGTCCAGTTCTGTGCATGTGCCGGGTGGTACCAGGCCTTCGAGAATTTGTCACGCTCGTGTGATTGTATATTGTATGTTTACATTATCGTCTACTTCTATAAATGTAAACAATTGTTTTTTAGTCTGTGTAATATAATAAAAATATCTGACAGACCCCGGAAAGCAAATTACTTATAGTAATATTTCATAGCGGGTACATCTGACATCTGCAGAGTCCCCGTTTCAAACTAGCCACCGCACGCTCGTGTGAGCGACACAGATTCATACCTTCACCCGGATATAATCTGATCTGTGAATATTCGAGCCAATTTAACTGTCAGGAAAGTATGACAGATCAGTCCCCGCGCGGGCCCCGCACCGGCGCCGCAACGGACCCGCTCCGGTCCCGCTGCGGCCGCTGCGCTGGCGGCGCCGCTACAAAACGAGCGGGTACAAAGGAGCCACCTCTCGAGAATAAAAAGTGCCCGAAGTAGGCTACGATTGGCGGGCGCGCGTGACGTCACCGCTCGCCCCGCCCCCTAGCAACCGTCGCTACGCGCGAGATGAGAGCGAGCGAGATTCGCGAGCGCGCAAAGAGGACGACGTAGCGGGTGGGTCCGTCCCCCGGCCGTCCCCCGGCCGCCCCCCGGCCGGCCGGAAGCCGGCCGCGCGACCTTCGCCCCGAGCGGCGGCGCGCGCCCGCGGCGCTAGGGCGAGCTTGGCTTGCGGCGCGGCGCGGCGCGGCCGCCGGCGGGCGGTGCGAGCAATAGTAGAGGCGGTCAGTTGGAAAAGCTGTTATTGTTTGGTTACGGGTTAACCGATTTGGTTAAATTTGTGTGTTAACAGGCAGATGTCCGGTTATTTGCGCACGCTCCGTCCTGCTCCGTCCCGCTCCGCCGCTACGAGCCTGTTGTAATTGCTGTTACAGTCATTAATTGCCTCTTGATTACCAATTAATTATGAAAGGGGAGTTTAAAGGCTTTAAGATGCGACGGAAAATTTGTTTTTAATTACTTTCGAGATTTTGTAATTAACATATCAAATTGCTCTCCGCTTTCGCTTCGCTAAATCTTTTCTCATACGAATTGTCAATCACATTACGTCGCAACAGAGCGCGGGCGGGCGGTCGCGGGAGCAACTACGACTGCAATAGAACTGAATGCGGCGCAGCACTGAAGCAACACCAGCGCGAAACGAGTTTAACTAGGTGATAAAGGGTGAGAAGGAGCGGAGCGCCAGCAACTTCCAACGGAGCGCCCGCCGCCCGGAGCCCGCACAATCGGCCCAATCAAATCCGGAAAAAAACTATTGAGAGCGCCAAGAAAGGAGCCGCGAAGGGGAAAATGCTAATACGGCGCTTCTTGCAAACAAAATCACATCGCGACCCCAAATTTCGCACTTTCAATGGGCAATTTCACCCCGTTTAGGCTCCGCCCCATCCCTACCCCGCGCGGCGGCCGGGCCCGCGGCCCGCGGCACGCGGCCCAGTGCACGTCGCGCCTCCGCCAGAGATGGACGCCTCCGAGGACCGGTTCTTCGGCGCGGAAGACCGCTCCGAGACGAACAGTCCCCGCTCGCAGATGAGCAGCCCCAACTCGACGTCCTCCATCAACGTAACCGACCAGTCGCTCAGCCTCCAACACCAACAAAACCTGGAGACGTTGAACAGAATGGGGATGTTCTTCCACGCGCAACAGCTGCAGCTAAATCAAAGTTTCGACGCGGTCAAGTCCAGGCTGGGGCTGACGCAAGTCGCCGGTGTTAGTCAGGGGCCTAGGCACACTATAGACGCTATCTTGGGACTGAACAGTGGCCGGCAGGGCGGCAGAGTGCAGGGTGAATTCGAGGCTCGCAGGGAGGACGGCGAGCCGGTGCCCGTGTCGCCCGGCGCCAACGAGAGTGCCGGTGAGTGGACGAACTCATTTGTTTATACATACATACATACACATACACATACACACGTGTTTATGTTAGTGCACTGAACGGATACACGGGTCATATACGTCGTCGTTATCCTCACTGCACACGTGTAAAGTAGTGTAAAGGTTTTGAGTTAACAACAGGCGCGACGTTGTCACGCCGGCGGCGGCGGCACTGTGCGGTGAGCGTGCGCGGCGTGCGCGGCGTGCGCGGCGTGCGCGGCGTGCGCGGCGTGCGCGGCGTGCGCGGCGTGCGCGGCGTTGTTCTAGTTTCCATGCCATACTCACCGTGAAATTAACAAATTTAAAAATAGTCCTCAAAATTAAATTTTGTTTTAAACAAGCAAAAAAAATTCTTTTACTGTTTTAAAAAAAATATAGCAAATAAAATGTGTGAGATAGTTGTAGCCGTTACTCAAGATACTGATGCAAGTGTGGCTCAGGGAGTCATTGCACATTGCAGCGTGCAGTGGTGTAGTGTTGTAGTGGTGTAGTGTTGTAGTGTTGTCAATGACATTCACTATTATTTATAAAACGTCAAAAATAATACCCTAAACTACGTACGTTCACTAATAAATGATCCTCTGAAAGTTCATAAAAACTTATTGATCCCTCCCTTTAAATAAATTCACGAAGCGACTTTATCTAGTCTAGGCAAACTTCATTGAAAGATAGTCTACGAAAGCGTAGGTAGGCGTTCCCGCGCCACGCGCCGCCCGCCGGCTACGCGGCGCCTACGCGGGCTACGCGCGGTAGCGGTAGCGGGCGCGTAGCACAACTGCTCGCCGCCGAGCGGGCTGAGCGGCGGCAGCACCGCGCGGGCCGCACGCCGCAGCATTAACACCTAGAGGTTGCCCTAACGACCACCGTTGTTGGAAGTTATTACACAAAAACACTTTATTCGTATCATATTTAATATTTTTTTAATTTAATGTAAACGTAGAAATATGTAAGAGCTACATATATTTGTCTAATCGCCGCAATTTATTAGAACAGACTACGAGGGAAAGTAACATCGAAGTTAACGGAATACCAGAGAATCGAAATGAAAACTCGATAAACAGGTTCGAAGAAATAATTAAAACTGTTAACGCAAACATTGTCAAAGACGATGTTGCCCTCGCTACTCGCGTAGCTAAACTGCATAGGGATACCGACAGACCACGCGCAGTGATGTCCAAACTACGCACTCCTCGCCAACGGGAAGAAATTCTGGCCGCAGTGACTAAATTTAATCGGAAAAACCCTAAGAACAAGCTGGACACTCAACATATAGGGTTAGGCGGCGCGCGCAAACCCATATTTCTGAGCGAACATTTATCGCCAACTAGTAAAGCGTTACATGCCGCAACTAGAAAAAAGGCAAGCGAATATAACTATAACTATACATGGGTCCGGAATGGTAGAATTTTTGTAAGGAAAGACGAGTACAGTGATTTCATACTCATTCGGAATACAGATAGCCTCAACCGGACCAAATGGGCGTGAATCATTAACTAAAGTAATGGAGTATTGTTATAAAATTCGACATCTACTATCAAAGCACACGAGGTGTTAGACCGAAGACTAACGATATATTACATAACATAACATAACATAACATACTTATCTGCGACTATAACATTATTGTTTTTACTGAGACCTGGCTAATTCAAAAATCTCCGACAGTGAATTTATTGATTCGCGCTATGTTGTCTATCGCAGGGATCGCCAATATGTCAAAGGATCTAAAAAGGATGGAGGAGGAGTCCTGATTGCTGTGTCTCGAGATATCCCATCCTGCCGTGTTCATCAGTGGGAAAGTACGTGTGAGGACTTATAGGTTAACATTAAATTGAATATCGACGGTCACCTGCGATCCGTATCGTTACGTGCTGTACACCTGCCACCGCCGACTGAACTGGAAATACAACAGTTATTCTTGGACAACGTGGACGCCGTCATGGACCGCACTGACGTAGTGGTCATACTGGGCGACTTCAATTTAAATTTATAAGCTGGATCCCCGCGAATAATCACAGCTATACGATACCTACCAATTACGAAAATAGTTTGGGATATTCATTGGTAAATTTTATGACACTGAACAATTTGTATCAGTGCAGCAATATAGATAACTGCAACGGAAACATTTTAGATCTTGCTTTATCTAATTTGGAAGGATGTTCTGTTTCAGCCCCAATGGGTCACCTAAGTAGATTGGACGAATATCATCCTAATATAGTATTCTGTTATCCATACCATCTTGTACTTGTATAGATCCGAACTATCTCAAACCGGGTAACCGCGAATGATTAAATTCTCCTAGGGCTAATTATAATGATATATTAACTGACTTGAAGTCTATGGACTGGGTTAAAACATTTAAGGATTGCGACGTTAATAATATGGTTACAATGTTCTACGATAACTTATTTGATGAAATAGAGAAATACGTACCAAAGCGTCAACTTAAACATTCGAAACATCCTCGTTGGTTTAACAAGCAGGTTATGAAACTACTAAAAGAAAAAAACCGAGTTTGCCAAAGTTTTCGTAAATTCGGCAACCCACGCGATAAAGTGGAATACGAAATATTGCGCGATGGATGTAATAAACTAACGCGGTCAAGGGTCGGCTATTATAAACGTCAAATCGCATCAGACATATGTATATAATGTAATATATACATATATATATAATAATAACAGCCCATTTACGTCCCCACTGCTGGGGCACAGGCCTACCCTCAATATGAGGGCGATTGGGCCATAGTCACCACGCTGGTCCAATGCGGGTTGATGACTTCACACATGACTTAGAATAAATTCTAAGTCATGTGCGGGTTTCCTCGCGATGTTCTCCTTCACCGTTTGTATCTCGCTGCTGTAACTAAAGTTCACAAATGTACATAACTTAAATATTAAGTCATCGGTACATGCCGAAATTCGAACCCGCGACCTTCGGAATGAAAGCCGCACGCTCTAACCATTAGACCAGCGAGCTACTCTATTTTCTATTAGTCCATGGGTCTGTCTGTGGTGCCATCTCTAGGTGAGGGACCAGTGTTCTTTCTTTCTTCTCTTCTTTTATGTTTAGTGCTTATGTAGCCAAACCGAGTGCGATTTAAAGTTTTCAATTTACGTCAATATTCATTCATCTTCTTCTTCTTCTTCTTGTAGCTCTCCAATTAATGAAGATTGGACACAATACTCATTATGCATTCTCCATATAATGCTGTTTGTGCACATACACATGAAACATTACCTACGTCATACAGACAGGCTACCACTTGCGATGCGAGCACTACGAGACGAAATGGTCACTACTATTCGGTGTGTTGTCACTAAATATTCGCAGCACCAAAACTAATTTCTCAATTGGCTCCACTCAATTAGATAGGGACTAATGTGCTTGCGGCGGAGCCGGTCGATCTGAACGCTGGCCGACGTGTAACAGCACTGTTCCAGTTCCCTGTGCCTGTGATATGCTCGCCACAAAAAGTTAACTTATTTAAAGCAAAATGATTGATTAGTAGTAGTATACGCAAAAACTAGGTTATCGAGTGTACGGACGTGTGAGCCGCTCTCCGTCCACTGAAGGTAGGAAGGTAGGATCCCGTTGCCGGACATTGTCTAGCTAGGTACTACCGCAGCGCCTAATGCAGCCAACAAACAGTAATTACGTATGTAAACATTATTGTGTCCCGGTTTGAAGGGCGTTGTCGCTAGTGAAATGACTGAGGTAAGGAGACTTAAAATCATGTCTCAAGACGACGAGCACAACGTGGTGGTGTGCATTCTTACCAGCGCCACGTCGATCGGGCAGACGTGACACTTGCCATGGGGTGGACGCCCCGACCGCGCTCGTCTCGACGCTTCGTTGAATAAAAAAAAGTAAATTGTTGATAAAGCAACTGTTTCGTTATTTTCAAAGAAGTCATGTTTCAAAGAGGCGGATGCATCAACTTTCTTAAGGTCGCTGTATCCGATCGTAAAGTAAATCAAAGTTTTAGAAGCATTGCTAGTGAGTGCCGCGGCACACGGACAATAGATCATTTAGCACTTCTAGCATGTCAAGGGTTTAGTATAGCCTAAGAAAAGTCTTAGGCTATACTAAACCTACGGTTCCACACGTCGGCGACACCGTCCTGTGAACTGCACGCTCAACCACATTTCCAATACAAGCGCTTAAACAAGCCAAGAATGAACATGTAATACCAATTAAGCTCGTTGTCAGGTGACATTCGTTCTCTTAAGGGAAGCCAAAAACACTATGGAAATTAAAGTTAAAAAAAACTGCAAGAAAGTGCGGAATGCTGTGAAAGTTGGCGCACGCACCGACCAACTCCCCACACGAGGTACATAGACAACTCCATAGACAGTGGCAGTGGCAGCGGCAGTGCTGCCTGCTGCTGCCGCTTGCGTGATACAGACGCGCGATAAATTATGTGTTACACGTAACAGAACTCGCTAAATACTCTCACTTGGAGCAGCTCTGTGTCGGTGTCCGGGCAGGTCGGACCGTCTCAATGGTTAGGCTAGCACCACCGCAGCGCTACCACCGTTGCAGCCGACAGACAGCACTGTGCGGGCATTACTGTGCTCCGGATTGAAGGGGGCTGTAGCTAGTGGAATTACTGAGATAACGAGACGCAACATTTTATGTCTCAGGCGACGAGCGCAATGTGATACAGTGTATATCAGGGTAGGCCCAGCGCCGCGCTATTATGAGCGGGCGCATCACTTACCATCAGGTGATCGTGCCGCTCGTCTCGTCGTTTATGTTTATAAGAAAAGGACTTTCAGAAAATACACAAGGACGATTTTATTCACTCCTTGACATGCTTATGTTTTCTGAGCTTTAGTGCAAGTGTGTTTCCGGACTTGATAAGAACCTCTTCACCCTATATTCAAGTCCGGCGGGGTGGTCGGCTGCAACATTGCAGACCTGGATTGGTGATGAGTGTTATCTCAAAAGCTTCCGGAAACATTATTAATACTGGGTTAACGAAACACTTGAAATCGCACGGCTGCTCTCGCACAACCAATTGGACTTTAAGGAGAACTATCTATTTTTGGTGCTGTTCACAATCTGATAAATTATATCGTTGGTTGTCTGGGTAATAGACAGAAATGTAAGTGGTATTAACCCTCGAGATGAACAAACCTTTTAATACAAGTAATATTAATAAATAAGTAAGACTTGGCCCAGCTTCCGTGATCACATGTACACCGCGAACGTTCATCCAACAACCCATCTCGTTAGCTCAACTGGTCAAGGTGCGATTACAAAGCGTACTTTAAATACCAAGCCGTTTAACTTCCCGTGTGTCCGTAGACGCAATCATTATCAATCTTATAGTGATCAGTTGGATAATTAATATTACATTACTCTGACTACTCGAAGCACTGCCAAGTATTTATAGTATATACTTCAGCCACATACTGGAAGATGATCAGTGTTTTTCCAGCAAATGTCGAGCGGTACGTCCGGGTGCCGTCAGCTCGTAGGTCCCGTGAGTATCGACGCCTCAACTAAAATTCCGTATAAAAGCGTACATAATTTAAACATTCCCAAAGTTGAACCAACTGGGGCTGCTTCGGAGCCGTGCCACGGCCCTGCGGTTAACACAAGATCTCTTGCGCAGGCGCATCACGTGGACATCACGGACATTTCATCGTTCAAGCTATATATAGCAAACGTTACGTTGCGTTCCCTTTTGCCTGTGTTTCTTTGTCTGCGTCAGAAACTTGCCTCATATCGGTATTATTATACAAATTCAGTCTAAACACTGTTTGTGCCGCAGTGTGAATACTTCAGTTTGTTCGCCGGGATTCACATAATGTAGACCGATAAAGAGTTACATCAATGACTTTATTATGCCATGAATCTTTCGTTGAAGTTTCTTAAATAAAGAACTGACTCTTCCTCAACCTGTCCGACGATTCCTCGACGTTCACCGGAAACCCGACTTCTACTAAATAGGTGCAGCAAAGGATTAAGTACTAACCTTACACTTCAAGCACTATAATGTACATGTATGAAGTAGAGAACGTACACTGACACACATTGTTAGCAGCCAGTGGATGATGCAGTTAGCCGTACGGTTCATACAGCAGTGTGCCGAGCTATACTCAACGCGACCGCGCCGGACACCGGACACCGGACACCGGTCACCGGACAACCCATACTGTGCTGGTTGAATGGCCCAAGGAACTTTGCTTAAAGTATATTAAGTATTAGCTCCTTACATATCAAATTACCGCTTTGTCGCACTGACCACTTCCTCCATTCCATCTGGAACATCTCCTGTTCGGTTAAGTTAATTCCAAATTCAAATTTATAAATTCATTTAGCTGCGACGTTTGAGTTCAGAACAACGGCCATTCATTTGTTTGCTCCTCATTGTTCTTTCCGCGGCGCCGCTCATATTATCGCCGCACAATGGAGAACTTGAACTATCGGTGTGTCCGCGAGTGCGCGTTGTGCCGTGCCGCGCGGCACCAGCGCCGGGGCTGCAGGAACCGCTCGAAGGATTGATCATGTGCACGGCGCTGGCGCGGGCGCTGACGCGGGCGCTGACGCGGGCGCTGGCGCGGGCGCTGGCGCTGGTGTCGCTAAAGAAAGCACGGTACGTTTTTGGTTTCAACTTTTACGTCCTGGAAATTTCTAGCTTCAGTACTAAAACCCGTGGACCGCCGGAGACCAAAGTAAAAAATGAAGAATCACAAAGCACTTCAGAGACAGCTGCAGGCTTCGGGGTAAGTGATAAAACTGTATTAATCCACTTGAAGCAAATCGGGAAAGTAAAAGAACTTGAACGATGGGTACCTCATGAATTGAGTGGAATCGAACTTGCGTACCCGCGCCGCGTCGCGTGCTGCGTTACATTGCTCAGCCGACACAATAATGAAGGGATTTTAAATCGAATCATTACTTGTGATAAAAAGTGGATACTGTACGATAATCGGAAGCGCTCGTCGCACCCTGGGGACCCAGCCAAATCATGCCCTAAACGAAAATTGACTCTGAAAAAGTTACTTGTGAGTGTTTGGTGGGCTAGCGCCGGTGTCGTTCACCACAGCTTTCTAACATCTGGCCAAACGGTTCCGGCAGATATCTATTGTCAGCAACTGAAAACCATGAAGGAAGAACTAGCTGCTAAACAACCGAGATTGGTCAACCGCTCTAGGCCACTGCTGCTTCACGACGGCGCAGCACCACGCACTGCACAACAAACAACAAACAACAAACAACAAACAACCACTAAGTTAGATGAGCTACAATTGCAATGTGTGCGACGTGCACCGCACTCCCCGGAACTTGCTCCGACAGATTAACATTTTTTGGACAACTTCTTAGAAAGAAAAAACTTCAACTCCAATGCGGCAGTCAAAACCGCCTTCAAAGAGTTTATTGAGTCTCGCCCCCATGGTCTTTTTAGTAAAGGGATCAATGACCTACCTATGAGATGTCAAGAGTGCATAGATAACAACAGTTCATACTTTTATTAATTAAATATGTTTTACAAAAAAACAATTGACTCTGCATTCCTCCCGCACGGAACGCCAACGTCATATGTAAGGACCTACTACTTTAAAGCTGGTGCCTCCCCGACGGACAGGCTGTTGGCTGGGGCTGGTGCTCGGCGCCGCTCCAAAGCAACACTCGTTGACAAACTGCAGCACCAGATTAATTCGACGGGACCTGCTATTAACCCCTTGGTCTCTATAGGTTTTCTTCCTCACATAGATTTTTTGTGTTCCTAAGACCTATTTTATTGTTTCGGAGGGGAATCTTCAAATGATACCCTGCGTCTGAGGGGAAGTAAGGGTTTTGTGACATTCTTACTCGCTAAGACTGCCTTGGTGGTCTGCATCAGTGCATTCGGAGAGGCTCCGGGATCTCTTGTAGAACGCACCGGTGCCCCTCTACACTTTATGATACACGTCTCTAAGGAAGGGCCTAATCCTCATAGACACCATCGCTGAGCCATACGCTGTCCCTCGCAGGTTCGCTTGTTGAGCGATAAGGGCCCCTTCACACGACCCGCGAACTCCTAGACCCTTTTAGTCTGCTTCTACGACAGGCAGGACTTACCTTAGTCCTATTCTTACTAGCCCGAGACTACAGCGTTGTGTATCGCTAAGACCAAGTGTTTATAATGAAAAACACAAATTACTAGATATATATCCCCTGTAGCTGGTCTCTGCCTACACCACTGGGAACGAGGCGTGATATATATGTATGTATGTATGTATGTATATCCCCTGTATAAGTTCTGTTTAGAAGTCGCAGTACTGAACCGGCTTCTTGCTGCGACGCACGCGGAGACGGAAACACATTTACGTAACCATAACGTGTATGATTGCAACGTACTTATCTTTCCACACACACACACATACACACACAAACACGCGCGTTCACACACACGCACACATTACTCACACGCAGCAGAAACACTATTTATTTATTAAGTAAGGCAGCAATGTTAACGGTACGCGGCCGGAGTCCGCGCCCCCCATCGCTAAACGTTACCACAACACAACTGTCTATGGCGTGCGAGAGGCAGCAGACACGACCTGCGCGTCCACTGCTGTCCGCGTGAACAAGTTTTTGTTCGTTTTCTTACTGATACAAATTAGACAATGCTTTATTTTTCCTTCCAAATGTTTCACACTTAATGCTGCTTTACCCATTACTTGCGGACTACGTTCTTCTGCACAGGTCGGGGTTGGTGACAGATACCAAAAGATGGAAACCATCTCACCGGGTGATGTTATCCCTCAGCGACATGTCCGCCCCACTCGCTCAAAACTTTAACATTGTACAATTAAGCTAAATAATCAAATTCAACACGCAAGTTGACACCATTAAATATAAAAAGCGAGATCCATCGCCAATTCTCAAGAGTATTACCAATTACTGGTAATTATAGATTTTAAAACAAAACTATCAGCAATCTAGAGAACGCAATTACCAAATCGTGCGCTCCACAAAAACAAAATGGCCGCGATAGTAGTCAATTATCGACAATCGATTGCCTCACATAACCGGATACACGACCCGCCACCGTATCGCATAGATCAATCGATTGATCTATAGATCATTACTGTGTTGAAATTGTATGTAATGTGTTAATCATTTCATTAGCCGCAGTTGCACTGTAGCGCGTTCAGTTGTTGGCGATGAGCAGCCGCGCGGCGTGACGCTGCGTCACGTCGCTGCTCGCGCGCAGGCCCTCACCCACTGGCACTGCTCACCTGGCGACGCCTCGCGGCACGAGCTGCCTGTTCCGAGCAGCTCGGACGCGGCTGATGGTGCACTGTAGCGCGTTCAGTTGTTGGCGATGAGCAGCCGCGCGGCGTGACGCTGCGTCACGTCGCTGCTCGCGCGCAGGCCCTCACCCACTGGCACTGCTCACCTGGCGACGCCTCGCGGCACGAGCTGCCTGTTCCGAGCAGCTCGGACGCGGCTGATGGTGCACTGTAGCGCGTTCAGTTGTTGGCGATGAGCAGCCGCGCGGCGTGACGCTGCGTCACGTCGCTGCTCGCGCGCAGGCCCTCACCCACTGGCACTGCTCACCTGGCGACGCCTCGCGGCACGAGCTGCCTGTTCCGAGCAGCTCGGACGCGGCTGATGGTGCACTGTAGCGCGTTCAGTTGTTGGCGATGAGCAGCCGCGCGGCGTGACGCTGCGTCACGTCGCTGCTCGCGCGCAGGCCCTCACCCACTGGCACTGCTCACCTGGCGACGCCTCGCGGCACGAGCTGCCTGTTCCGAGCAGCTCGGACGCGGCTGATGGTGCACTGTAGCGCGTTCAATTGTTGGCGATGAGCAGCCGCGCGGCGTGACGCTGCGTCACGTCGCTGCTCGCGCGCAGGCCCTCACCCACTGGCACTGCTCACCTGGCGACGCCTCGCGGCACGAGCTGCCTGTTCCGAGCAGCTCGGACGCGGCTGATGGTGCACTGTAGCGCGTTCAGTTGTTGGCGATGAGCAGCCGCGCGGCGTGACGCTGCGTCACGTCGCTGCTCGCGCGCAGGCCCTCACCCACTGGCACTGCTCACCTGGCGACGCCTCGCGGCACGAGCTGCCTGTTCCGAGCAGCTCGGACGCGGCTGATGGTGCACTGTAGCGCGTTCAGTTGTTGGCGATGAGCAGCCGCGCGGCGTGACGCTGCGTCACGTCGCTGCTCGCGCGCAGGCCCTCACCCACTGGCACTGCTCACCTGGCGACGCCTCGCGGCACGAGCTGCCTGTTCCGAGCAGCTCGGACGCGGCTGATGGTGCACTGTAGCGCGTTCAGTTGTTGGCGATGAGCAGCCGCGCGGCGTGACGCTGCGTCACGTCGCTGCTCGCGCGCAGGCCCTCACCCACTGGCACTGCTCACCTGGCGACGCCTCGCGGCACGAGCTGCCTGTTCCGAGCAGCTCGGACGCGGCTGATGGTGCACTGTAGCGCGTTCAGTTGTTGGCGATGAGCAGCCGCGCGGCGTGACGCTGCGTCACGTCGCTGCTCGCGCGCAGGCCCTCACCCACTGGCACTGCTCACCTGGCGACGCCTCGCGGCACGAGCTGCCTGTTCCGAGCAGCTCGGACGCGGCTGATGGTGCACTGTAGCGCGTTCAGTTGTTGGCGATGAGCAGCCGCGCGGCGTGACGCTGCGTCACGTCGCTGCTCGCGCGCAGGCCCTCACCCACTGGCACTGCTCACCTGGCGACGCCTCGCGGCACGAGCTGCCTGTTCCGAGCAGCTCGGACGCGGCTGATGGTGCACTGTAGCGCGTTCAGTTGTTGGCGATGAGCAGCCGCGCGGCGTGACGCTGCGTCACGTCGCTGCTCGCGCGCAGGCCCTCACCCACTGGCACTGCTCACCTGGCGACGCCTCGCGGCACGAGCTGCCTGTTCCGAGCAGCTCGGACGCGGCTGATGGTGCACTGTAGCGCGTTCAGTTGTTGGCGATGAGCAGCCGCGCGGCGTGACGCTGCGTCACGCCGCTGCTCGCGCGCAGGCCCTCACCCACTGGCACTGCTCACCTGGCGACGCCTCGCGGCACGAGCTGCCTGTTCCGAGCAGCTCGGACGCGGCTGATGGTGCACTGTAGCGCGTTCAGTTGTTGGCGATGAGCAGCCGCGCGGCGTGACGCTGCGACAAACCACTCTACGCGCACCACTCGCTCCACGCGCTCCATTTGCACCACGCGCTCCACTCGCTGCATGCGCTCCTCTTGTTCCGAGGAAAATGATTAAGTATTTAAGCAAAGCAACTATTTAATCGCTCGTACATATACAGACGACAACGTACGTCGCGTAGCGTGCGTGCGGGCGTGCGTGCGTGCGGGCGTGCGTGCGTGCGTGCGTGCGTGCGTGCATGCGTGCGTGCGTGCGGCCGGGGCGCGCCACCCCGTAATTTGTGTGAAATTATTAATTAATTTAATCAGTGTATCGGTGTATCGGTGTTTAACAGCGCGGCGGCGCGCCGGCCGGGGGGCGGCGGGGAGACCCAATGCGACAGTTAATCTGACTATTATAAGTCCGCGAGAGCCACAAGGTGGTGCAGCGGCGCGTGCGCCGGCACGCTGGCAAGCAAACGATCGTCAAGCGGTGCGCACGCCGCCGCACGCCGCCGCGCGCCGCCGGCAATACAACCAGCGGCAGCAGCGTGAACTCGCGCAGCACCGCGGCGCTGTGGGTATGCCAGACATAGAGCTTTCACTTACCATCAGGTCTTACTTTTGCCTGTTGCCTTACTGTTTCTGCAAGAGATTAATTTTATGAAGCTACACGAGCGCCCCGCCGCTAGGGGTGGCCTGGGGGTGGGCTGGGGGCGGCGCGGGCTTGTGAATATCAAATTAATTTTTGTGGCACGGAACTAAACAGGCGACACTTATAATTCGTCCCCAGTGGTCCTTAACTAGTAGTTGGGCAAGAGGTCCCCCTGGCCTGCCGCACGGCTCCGCACGCCGCCGCACGCCGCCGCACGCCGCCGCACGCCGCGATCTTATCGCCGCCGCTCGCAAACAACTGAAAATTATATTACGCGTTAATCAAACAATATTAATTTCGTTTCCTCGCTGATTACGTGATGGCGTGCGGCGGCGTGCGGCGGCGGGCAGTGGCGTGCTGTAGACATCGCACTCCTAGCCGGGGACAGGCTGAACCGGTTATTCTTTAATCGGAATTATTCTATCTTTGTCGCCTTTTACGTAACGCAGGAAGTAGCGTAACGACGGAAGCGCAGTGACGCGTTCTCCAGCTGCACTCTAAAGCCCAGGCGCAATGCAATATGCAGCTGGACCGCAACGTATGTCATTATCCTGCGTATAAACGAATGACTGTGCATTGTGCAACGTAACAGGATTTAGCCATAACCACGATTACGCATACGGCGTTTTTGGATTGGTACGGGTTTGGCATCAACATCAATGGCGAGTACATCACTCACCTACGGTTTGCCAATGAAGTAGTCGTTATGTCCGGGAGTCTAGAAGACCTTAATGCAATGCTCGGTGACCTCAGCAGAGTCTCTGAATAAGTGGACCCACATGTGAAAATGATCAATACGAAAATCTTGTCTAATACTCATGTTCAGCGTCACCCAGTGATAGTTGAGACCTCAGCGCTGGAAATTTGCGACGAATACGTGTCCCCGAGGCGTGCGGTCCAGAGAGGTACATGCGATTTCCTGAAAGAGGTAAACCGCCAAATCCAAAACAGTGTCCGAGAAACTTCACGTGGTCTTTTCGTCCAAATTCTTTCAATAAATACAATACATTTGTGATGTTCCGTTACAACAGCGAGATACAAACGGTGAAGGAAACCCGCACACTGACATCATCTTTGCGTGCGTGTGTGCGTGTGTGCGTGTGGTGGGCCCAATAAAGTGGCAACAGGCTCGCCCCCTGTTACGTGGCTTCTAATCTGACCACATCTGGCGAAAAGTGGATGTTTATTCGCTTCTGCCTACCCCTACTGGGAAAAAGGCATAATAATATAAAAAAAAATCCGTTAATATCTGAAGGTCGAAGTGTTTGAACAGTGCGCGTTGCCAATGAGGACCTACGGCTCCGAAACTTGGTCGCTAACTGTGGGCCTTATGAGGAAGCTCGGCGTCACACAACTAGCGACGGAGAGGGCGATGCTTGGAGTATCCCTGCGTGATTAAATCAGAAACGAGGAGATCCGCAGAAGACCTGCACTACCGAC
The DNA here is from genome assembly GCA_033220335.2 of Troides aeacus. Taxonomy (NCBI): domain Eukaryota; kingdom Metazoa; phylum Arthropoda; class Insecta; order Lepidoptera; family Papilionidae; genus Troides; species Troides aeacus. Next base: position 8,963,526 of record CM067291.1, read on the forward strand.
ATAGCGCTGTGAGTCGCGTGGCTGTAGTGGCAATGTGCGGGGCACATGCTTCGCAGACCGATGGACGTCGGGGACTTAGTGCTGCAATGGCGACCCCGCGCCGTGAAGCGCAGCGTTGGCAGACCCTCTACATTCATAGGCATACCTCTACATTGGACTGGTCTCAAACAGCGCAACACCGTGCTTTGTGGAACACATTACAAGGGACATGTCCAGCAGTGGACGTACATCGGTTGAAATGATGATGATCATGACACGAGTCCGTGCACCGGCTGGAAGCTGCTGCCGCTGGGCGCTGCCTCCGGAGACCTCGCCTTTATAAATTCATTTTGTTTTGACAATAATAGGAACTTGTGAATATTAAACTTTACACAACTGTACTGAGGAATCGTCAACACCAACACTAACACCGACACCGACACCGACACCGACACCGACACCGACACCGACACCGACACCGACACCGACACCGACACCGACACCGACATCGACACCGACACCGACACCGACACCGACACCGACACCGACACCGACACCGACACCGACACCGACACCGACACCGACACCGACACCGACACCGACACCGACACCGACACCGACACCGACACCGACACCGACACCGACACCGACACCGACACCGACACCGACACCGACACCGACACCGACACCGACACCGACACCGACACCGACACCGACACCGACACCGACACCGACACCGACACCGACACCGACACCGACACCGACACCGACACCGACACCGACACCGACACCGACACCGACACCGACACCGACACCGACACCGACACCGACACCGACACCGACACCGACACCGACACCGACACCGACACCGACACCGACACCGACACCGACACCGACACCGACACCGACACCGACAACGACACCGACACCGACACCGACACCGACACCGACACCGACACCGCAAGTTTAAGCTTAAATCAGTTTTTCGCATTCAATTAGCAATGTGAAGTATGTCCTGGACGAGACGTGCGGGGGGTGCGGCGGGTGTGTGCGGCACGCGACAGCGCCGGCTCATGCAGTGAAGACACTGCATGCAGTGGGATCCGTTGCATATATCTAAATATATGATAAATCAGATCATGCGAGCAGAGCCGTGCGTGTAACGAGTGCACTTAGTTTCAGGTATATTTATTTGACAGACTGTACAATCGGAATCTCGCCATTTGTAGCTGCGGATTGATACTTCAAGGGAGGTGATTGGAGACTTATCCCGGATCCATAGTCTATTGTGTAAAGATAGGCGCCAGCGCTGTCCGGGGGCGCGGCGGCGCGGCGGCGCGGCGGCGCGGCGGCGCGGCGGCGCGCTGTGCGCCAGGGTTCAGCGCGCCCAACTGTCCGCACTCTCTGGGCGGGCCTCGCTGCACAAATAAGCTTATTGAGATCTGTTAAATATATTTTAACATTAAATCAAAGTATATAGACATACTGCCGTATTCCATATTGGGATATGGAAGAGAAGGACATACTTCGCCGACACCATATAGCTGGGGAAAAAGGCAGAAGGAAGAAGATATAGACATACTGCAGCTGCCAGTAGTCAGCGCTGCAGTTTGCGTCTACGGGGAAACTACTTGTTTCATCCAGACCGGTAGGTATATTTCTCTCCTCCTGACTGCGCCCTCCTGGGCGGCGCCCCCTGCGCCGTGGGGCTGGCTCGAGGTCGGCGGAATCTAAGAGCAAATTTCTCATTTGCTGAAGGGACGGTGCACTCGAATGTTTGCTCTCTGACTCCTAAGGCCTTTCTTGACTGCACAGAGGATTGCAGCGAGTGCGGCCCTGTGGCGCAGCTGTGAATGAGCGGCGATAGAATGTCATAAAAGTTATAGTCCTTCGGAGTAGGTCCTATGCAATATCCTGTCCTTGTTTCCGGAAAGAATACATAATATCACTTCTATAAAACCGACGCCGTGTCACATCCGAGCTCATATTTAAATAATTTGCCAAAGTTTTACTCCGGAGTGTGCGCGGTGAGCGCGGTGGGCGCGGTGGGCGCGGTGGGCGCGCATTCAAATAATCAGCAAGTAATTGTGACCAAGTTCGAGCGGTGGCCGGTCGCCGCTCGCCGGCCGCCGCTCGCCGCTCGCCGCTCGCCGCTCGCCGCCGGCTGCGCACTTTCGCGGCCGCAGCTTTGCTTGCTCGCTTTGTACTTTCATTAGTTTTAATTAATCTACCACAACTGCTTGCACTTCTCGCGGCAACCAGCGGACCTTTCACTGCTTCATAGCGACGGCGAGGGCGCTCGTGTCCGTGCGGCGGTAGAAGTTATGACAAACTTGACTACAATGCCTACAACGCCTGGAAGTTAGCACACGCCAGGACTTGTGGAGCACAATGGCGGGGCGTGGTCTCTAGCCATTGTGAAAATACCCGCTGGGTACTGGACAATAAAAGCACAGCGTCATAGAGGTGGTAGTGGTGGTCCGGCCCGAGGCCCCGTGACCTCTCCTAAAGTGGAGGACAAAAATCAAAGAGATGTTAATGAGCAAAAATCTCCAAATTGCTCTGAAATAGCTGCAGGAGACAGGTCTTTATGAAATTTCCCTCCAGTCACCCAAAAAATTGATGAGTCGACAAGTAGATCAAGAATACAAAAGAAGCTCGCCGGCCATGTGTTAGCGTGCGTGCGAGCGTGTGTGCGTGCGCGTGTGTGTGTGCGCGCGCCGGGCTGCGGCCGAATGATCGAACGCTTCATTACCAAACTCGATTACGGGAACTCGATTCCGCGGTTGCGAATCGATTCGCGATCGGCATTAGGGCGGACTTCGATTACTGCCCCTCGGCCAGGGCTCGCCGCGGGCCGCCTCGCCTCTCCACTGCTCTCCACTGCTCTCCATTCCTCTCCACGCAGCGATCATTCGCGTTGAGTGTAATAGCCAATTGAATGACTACAAGGATCTGACGTCATCTAGGAAGGGCAGCCGGAGGTCAGACTAAACGGTGACTCTTGGAAAAGCCTTCCGTTTTCCTGAGTAATGTAGGGTTTTTTAACGGAAATCTGTAAAGGGTTGCTTTATGTGTAAACGTGTAAACGAGTAGTTAGTATTACAGTAAAGTCGCGATTATTGTTGGCTTCAAGCTAATGCTCGGCATCAGGGGACGACGAGGCTGGGGGCGGCTCCTCTGTGTAGACCGGCGGCCGACGACAGGCTTGCAGTTTCGGCGGCAGATTTACAATCCGAAGCTGGTAGGCAGCCAGGCGGGTCCGACTGAACGTCACGTTTCTCCTCTTGTTTTCCCAATGTTGCAGTTAAATAATTTAATTTACATATGGCGATGAAGTGTTACAGCAAGTACAAGTATCGCACACAATTACTTACCAGTAACCTCCCCCGCATGCCTTGCATACACATCCGGCGTCGCAGGGCGGTGCGCGTCGCAGCGCGCCTTGCTCCAAAGCACATCGCGCGCTGGAAGTTTGTGACGTTTGACGTTAACTTAAGACGTAAACACTACCTCTGCTACTAGTCATGGGGTCAGATACGGATCCAAAAACATTTTTTCTTTTCGTTTTCGTAACTCGAGCAGCTGCAGCAGCGTGCGTTTCTGCCGCCAAGTAATATTGAACAAATACCAGGTCATGTTTCAGCAGCTCTTATTGAATATTGACCTCGCTGAGAAAGGGAGATATCCATACTGACTGCGGTGAAGGTAATAGGGAAAGCTCGTAATTTGCTATAATTATTTGCCGCTTAGCCACCCTTAGAGCACCGTCGAGGTTACTACAACTCGTCCCGCGCGCGGATCATTTTACAATGTATCCACTAAATATGATCATCATCAATCGAGGATTCGACGAGATGTCGTCGGAGACGCGAGCTGAATGAACCAATTATTATCAATAACTGGATCGCAAAAGAGCAAAGTCGAAGAGCAGAGTAGCTGCCGCTGCCGCTGCCGCTGCCGCTGCCGCTGCCGCTGGCTGCGCGACACTCTCACAACCAAATTACGATAAATGTAATAACGATTAAGTGATCGGAGCGCGGGCGCCCGCCGGAAACGCGCGCGCCTGCGTCACTACCAATTAATGCGGAGCATTATGAAAAAAAAAGATATTTATTAAGAGCTTTTAAGAAGTCATTAATGCGCGGCAAATCTGACGTGTGACGGGGGTCGCACGGCGAGACGGGCGCGCGGGCGCGCGGGCGCGGGCGCGGGAGCCAGAGCGGGCGATGGTATCGCGGGCGCGCGGGCGCGGTTGTGACTCTATCGCCGAATGAGTGACGGGCGCGGGCGATGTTATGTCACTCGGACAGATCATTTTGTAAATACAAATAGTTTTTTTTGCGAGGTAGCGACGGGACGCGCGAGACGTTGATCCGGTGCCGAGCGCCTCGCCAGCACGTAACAATGTGGAGCTAGTTAGGTTGATGTATTCTACATTGCCGCACGCTCTAGCCATAGCTCGCTGGCCTAATGGTTAGAGCGTGCGGCTTTCATTCGGAAGGCGCCGGGTTCGAATCTCGGCATGCACCGATGACTTAATAATTATGTACATTTGTAAACTTTAGTTACAGCATCTCGCTGTTGACAAACGGTGAAGGAAAACATCGTGAGGAAACCCGCACACTGACATCATCTTTGTGTGTGTGTGTGTGTGTGTGGTGGCCCCAACAAAGTGGCAACAAGCTCGGCCGCTGTTACATGGGACCTAATCTGACCACATCTGGCGAAAGGTGGGTGGTCATTCACCTCTGCCTACACCTGCTGGGAAGAAGGCGTGATAATATAAAAAAAAATCTACATTGTGCACATCGCATTGCGGGACATGTTTAGTCTTGTTACTCCGGTAATTTCGCAACTCTCTTATATATGTACATTACTAAAGATCAGCAGAAAAAGGTATCTGCGGTGTTGGCATTCTGAATGGTGTCTCGTACCTGAAACGCAGCTGCGGTAAGCGCTAGGTCGCTGCGGGCGTTTGCGCAGCGCGACGGCTATTTGCGCGGGGCGGGATGAGCGCTGACGCGACGCGGTTGCTGCAGCTATTTGAATTATCAATTGAAAGGTCCAGTATTTCGTACAACAAAGCGAGTAAACGTGCTGGACTTGTCCAGTTGGTACGTAAGAGCCCGGCGCGCAGGTCGCCTCCAGAGCGAGACGTAAGGTACGGCCTCGTTACTCCGGTAATTCCACTCACTAGTTAGTGCGCGTTCCGACCGTCACACGTAATGTTTGCAAAGAGTTTACTGTTGCCGGAACCGTCTACATGGACACCACCGCAGTGCCTGTTTCTGCCGCCATACCAACATGGAAACATACCATGTTCCAGTCTGAAGGGCGCTGTAGGTAGCATAATTTGTGGGTAACGAGAAGCAATATTTTATATCTAAAGGCGATTAGCGCAATGTGATGCACATAATATCTTACATATACTCATTGATACGCGCAAACTCATCACTCACCATCAGGTGAAGATCTCGCTCGTCGTAGAGAGCCCCGTGGTGTTGACGGGCAGTGGGGCTCCACGTGCCCGGCGGCTCAGTGTCGGCGTGCTCGAGGAATAATAAACAAATAACTTAATGTTAGTCCTGCGCGTCGCAGCCCTTACTCAGTAGAATGGACTCCAGGCCCTTTGTGTTCCACGCGGGCCAAGAGCGGGGTGGCGGAGGTCACGTGTCCATGTTAGGTTGTAATTGTGCCGTCTGAGGTCGGTTTGCCCACCAAGGATCGGTCCCGCGCCACGCCGCACCACGTCGCGCTCGCGGGGGTGCAGCAGTCTGAGCCGTCGCGGCCCGCGGCACACCAATAATTAAAATATTCCGTAGATACACAACGACTTACATCCGAACGCGAGGCGCTTCCCGCGCGGATCGATTTATGGCACTGCAATTAGAGCAACGCCGGGCAGGCAGCTAGCAGGCAGCTAGCAGGCAGCTAGCAGGCAGCAAGCAGGCAGCGGGCAGCGCGCGTGGCGGTCAGGATTTCCGGCGGCGGGCCGCACCTGCTGACGCTGCTGGCGCTGCGAGCAGGCGCACGGCGGACGCGCCCGCCCACCCTGCAATGTTACTGTCGCACCACACTGTAGGCATCGCATCAGCGATACTATTAACGGCTTCCATCAATCATCCTCTCCATAAAGTTTTCCGAAATTCAGGAGCTAAGTCGATGAGGTCCCTGCAGACGCTGCAGCGCTGACTTCACACACTTTAAGCCTTACTACTAGATGTTGGTTACAACTTCATCAACGCTTAGAGACTCTCGACAACCCTTAAACGGGCTGCGTATGCTGCCATTGGAAATAGTGTTAGTAGTAGTAGTAGTATTTAGCAATATTCATCGCCTGCGATAGCTCGTGGGAGCGGTCGCGCGAGCGGCGCGTGTGTGGCAGGCCTACGCTTTGTTGATTTGAATATAATTGCATTATGTCGGGGCGTCAATTTCCATATGCAAACATTGTTGTATGATGCATGGCGGGTGCGGCTCCCCCACTTGTCTTCCACACCCCGACCTTCCACCCCCTAGCGCCGGCTACCCGCGGACAGCCGCAGGCGATGTCTACGAGGCGGCCGGACGTGTGCACTGCCATACGAAACTGCAATATCTCACACCACCTGCAACGTCACCAATCCATAAAAAGAATAACATGAAATTATTGAGCGCGTGCGTGTGTGTGTGTGTGTGTGTGTGTGTTGAATCCTTGTTCGAAAGTGGCTTTCTGCTATCTTTCTGCCTGTCTGTGGTATTAAACGATAATTATAATGAATTATAATATGAATGCCACTGAACGTAGTGCCGCACTGTCGCAGGCGAGGGCTCGTGCAACAGCAACGACGGGTACCCGCGGCGCGCGCCGCCCACGCCGCCCACGCCGCCCACGCCGCCGGACAAGTCGCCCCCGCCCAGCGACGAAGACGCGCCGCGCCACGACAAGAAGAAGCACCGCCGCAACCGCACCACTTTCACCACCTACCAGTTGCATGAGCTCGAGCGCGCCTTCGAGAAGAGCCACTACCCTGATGTGTACTCGCGCGAGGAGCTCGCCATGAAGGTGAACTTGCCCGAAGTCAGGGTGCAGGTCAGTTAGTTCCCATTAACGGATACTTACGAGCACACGGGCAAACCCCTTGTTCAAATTATTGGTTAATTTATGTATGCGTAAACTATTTATGTATATTATTTGAAATTTTTGTTGATTGCTACGCGCCAGCACTTGTTCGTGCTCGGTCGCACTTCAAGGTAATTAGAAGTTCATTTGGTGACGGTACAGCCGAGGAACGGCTCACACATTGTTGTCTTACAACTAAAGCATATGACGAATACCGCACGCCGCACGCCGCACGCCGCACGCCGCACGCCGCACGCCGCACGCCGCACGCCGCACGCCGCACGCCGCACGCCGCACGCCGCACGCCGCACGCCGCCTGGTGTTCAGCGGTCATGTGGCCTGCGGTCGCATAGCGCATTAATCTAGGAACATTTTACTCTTCTCTTGAAGACGCTCAAGTCGTATTTGGACGGGTACACTGACGCCGGCAAGTTGTCCCACTCCTTTGTTGTTTTTATCAAAAAGGGAGCCCTAAACCTCTTTGTCCCCAATTGGGAACGTTTAAAACAAGAATGGTTATTAACCGTGAGTCTGATGGTCTGGTCATAAAAAGACGATAGGGAACATTACATCATGTAATTCCAATGCACCCTTCCCAGGCTAGGGTCGCTAGATGAGTTTTGGACAGCACCAGCCCAGATATGGCAACCGTTCTCCGAACTTTCACCCTTTAACAGCTGGAAACAGTCGGTGGACCCCAAGGACACAACTAGAAAAGTAGGAACCGAAATGAAACGGCGCCTTTTGACGGTGATAAGAAACGCTGTATTATGGAAGCTTTAAATGGCACCAGGTTGGCATCGCCTCAATCAGAGATCGCCTGAAGGTGAGACTTAATGGCCCCGCCATGGTCTCTCGAAATGTACCCGTCACGACCAGCCCGACTGTTCAGTGCGTATCTCTCCACACCTATGCCGTCGTACACGTCCGCAAAGGTTCGGGGTACGAGCAGGTGTTTCATTTATAGCAAGAAAACAGTTGCACAGAGACCAGATACTTGAGCAAAACCGGCATTGATTCACGTGGGTTCGGGTGAACAGCCGTCCGAGCCAGCGCGGAGGCGTCAGCCGCTTATGAAATCCTTAATCCAGTTGGATAAACCGGTGGATAAACCATACGTTTGATAGTTATGAAATATTCAGGGCTTACCCAGGATATCGAAGCTATCGCTTCCCCGTTTTTTCAAGAGCCTCGCCGCACAATTGCACGACATACGCTAGAAGGTCCCCAGTCGAGAGATTTCGATGGAATCCGTGTTGGCCGGTCGCTGCGGAGGTCAAGGTGCTCTGGGTGTTTATGTCATGAGGTGCGAACTCAATGTACGTTCAATGACCTTGTACGTTGTGGAGGTAATTGAGACAGGTCTAGGACAATAAATATAGAGTTAGTAGAATCTATACCGTTTCGGTATAGGTTAGACAACAGGCAAGTTATATATAATATGATGAAACGACTGCCAACCTCTGCTAATATACTAATAAGGAGAGGCACCTTAAGAAGAAGCTTTCCAGAAATCGGCACTAGTCCGTCCGCAGCGAGAGCTGGTGCAAGCGTGGCAACACAACACACAACTCAGGTGCAAATGATTTAACCACTATAGCTGGTGAGCTATCTGACCCAATAGTTTCATTCACAACCAGAGGATGCGCAACTGTATGGCAGGATTTTCGGTGAATTGGTGTTGCCAGCGTATATCATAGACGGAAATGAATAGCAAAAGGAGCTATTAAATTCGTCTTATCTTTTGCTGTGTTGACCTATGATCCATCAAGCTTTACCAGTAGAGGCAGGCAAGGCGAACAGAGGTCACGGTTGCCTGATGGTAGGTCAGTGAGCTTGACACCAAAATGCTTATTCTGTGGTACGGTACTTTCCGCGGCGCCTGTTTATACATTCTCTTGCCCAGTTGAGGATGTATGAGCGAAGCTCTGAGCGGCGCTCTCTCGCCTCCGGGGCACCCCCGCCACCTCGTAGCTGGATATTTAGAAACGCGCACACGCGCGCACGCGCGCACGCGCACACGCGCACTCGCACAATGAACTGTTATTAAGTATCGCAAATCAACAAAATGAAACTCTATTAAGTGAAATGAAAACTCTTCGCAAACATTGAGCGAAGGGCCCTCGGGGAAAGGGGCGAAGGGCCAATAATGAACCCAAGGGGCTTACGCCACTCAATCCCCTTTGGCTTTGCGAGCCTAACATATGTCAAGCGTATTCGTAAGCGGCCAGCGTACGAGAGCCCCGACAAGCGTCGCCCCCCGTAGCCCCCCGTAGCCCCCCGCGATCGCAGAAGCAGATGGCCGTCGGGCGAGGGGGGAGACTCACACGGGTCAAGTCAAAATGAATGGTTCCTAATTGCTTTCTTATGCCGCGGTAAAAAAAGCTCTGGTGCAGGGCAATACAGCGCCTGCGCTGGGAGCGGGGTGCGCGGCCGGGGGTGCGCGGCCGGGGGTGCGCGGCTATTTGTTGAGCGGTGCGGTGTTCCGGTGATGCGTCGCTTTGCTTAATAAAGGGTTAGGTGGTCATCCATGGGACAGTGCGGCAATGGCAACGATTACTTCCGCGCGAGCATTTCAATGGTCGTAATAAATATTTATGTAGTGGTGGGCGCGCGGGGCACGGCGGTGGGCGCGCGGGGCACGGCGGTGGGCGCGCGGGGCACGGCGGTGGGCGCTCGGGGCACGGCGGCGGGCGCGCGGGCCACGGCGGTGGGCGCGCGGGGCACGGCGGTGGGCGCGCGGGGCACGGCGGTGGGCGCGCGGGGCACGGCGGTGGGCGCGCGGGGCACGGCGGTGGGCGCGCGGGGCACGGCGGTGGGCGGCCGCGGCCGGTGGTGAGCCACCACGCGCTGGTGTAGTTCCGGTTCTAGCGGCCGCTTGTTGTGGAGCTAATTTGTTGAATACATAACACATACGTAATCACTGTGAACAATATTAAAGTGCATGTTTTCTTCCTGTTATTCAATTTCCGGTGCCGGTGCCGGTGGCGGTGCCGGTGGCGGTGGCGGTGCCCTCAGCGGGGACATGCGGTCTAGTTGTTTTCCAACGTGTGCATAACGATAATTTCATTTTATAAAGTTATAACGAATAACATTTCAACATTAATAAGAAAATGCATTATTTAAAATCGTTTTCAATAATCATTCGATAGTAGTGCCGTTGCACTCGGAGGGGAGAGGGAGGGAATGGAGCAGTCTGATGAAGTGCCCACAATACTGTTTAGGTACATCCAAACCGTCGGCACAAAAACCGGTCACTGTCAGTGCTAGAGCTGTACCGTTCTCTTTGGAAAGGCAACTCACGGAGGTAATTGCCGGATGGCTAATGTGCTATCCGCGGTAATTGACGGCTCCATTAACAACCCTTTACCGCCGTCTACCCGCTCCTCGCCCCCCCCCTCTGGCCCCTCGCTCCCCACCCCGGCCTCCTCTCACCATCTCACGCCCCCCGCGACGTCCGCCCCCGGGGGCGCGTGCAAGCGAACCTACGTCCAGTGCTAATGACTCACTGAGCCATCGCTACGAAAGCTTAACAAAAGTAATTCGCCGCCGCTTCCGGAACTGATCACTAAATTCTGCCGTTCCACTTCCACCTCTTCGTTTTTGTTGTTGATAGGTGGGCACGGAGCAGCGGGAGAGTGAGCGGTAGCGGTTTCATTAACAATAATTTGAATACGACATACAACGTATGTTTGTAGGTAAACCGTGGTTAGGCGCGTACACGCGGCGCACGCGACGCACGCGGCGCACGCGGTGCCAGTAGTGAGCGCCGCGCACGGGCCGCGCCCGCCGGGAGGCTGTTCTATTGTAAAGAGTCCACAACGAGCACCGCTCCGCCCCGCTGGATCAGCAGCGCGTAACTCTTGATTAAAACCGCTCGCAGCGGGTTCTGAGGCCGTTTGCCAATTACTGGCGGCGGGCGGCGGGCGGCGGGCTAAACCGATTAGCGCCGCGTCCGGCCCGACTGCGACGACACCTGCCGCGGAGCGCGCTATCAGAGACTAATCAATAAACGCTTAATCCACTTCCGTACAATCGACTAACGCCACGCAAGTTAGCGTCGCTTGGGCCGCGCACGCTCCGCGGCAGCACGCCGCCGCAGCGCGGGCTGCGCGCGGGCTGCGCGCGAGCTGCGCGCGGGGACAGCTCTTGCTCCGGGCGGTAAGGGGTACCTGGGAACGAACGTTGCGACACCGTCGCGCGCGCATGCAATGGCACTACGCGAACAAAGCACTACGAGTGTTTAAATGAAAGGCGCGCCGTTAATGTCAGCGAGGGTTAGGGGTAGTTTTAATGGCCCGTCGCACTGATCGCTTTAGAAAGCACGTCGTCGCGCATCGCGCCCGCCGAGCATCGATTATATCTTTAAAAGCATCTCGCCCGACCCGGCGCATTGTCTACGCGATACAGCCTCTTTGCAGAATCGGTCGCGCAAACAGTCCGCGGGGCGGCCGGCCGTCCAAGGTCTGCGCCCGCGGGCCACACTCTCACCGCGAGAGCTCAGCCCGCGCTGGGCGCCGGCGTCCAACAATAAATGGTCCGTGAGACATCAGCGAGCAGTTTAATCGACGGTCGCGCGTTATTTGGTTGCCCATCGATGCGTGCGCCTGTGAAAGCAACACTCGACCGGCGAGGGGCCCGCGCACTGCAACAATACGCCGCAGCGACGCGAACCCGATGCGAATTAGATGTTAATCGGCGCGAGCGCCGCCGGGGCCGCCGGGCCGACGGGGCCGCCGGGCCCGCCGGGGCTGCAGCGGGACGTGAGAGGGACTATTAAAGAGCAATTTCGCCTAATTTTTAGCGGAAAATTACTCGTGTAATTGCACATCGCGCGGGGTTGTTGTCGGCGGTATTCACGTTATTTGTTCCTTTGTTGTTTCCTTTTTACTGTTCAAGTAACTGAAGTACCGCGGCGACGCGCGCCCATGGCGACGCAGCGCTAGTCGGGACAATATACACTGCACCACATCGCTGGCGCCGCACCAGGCACAAGATGTTGAGTGTCGCTACCACAGTAATTACATTAGCTACAACATCCTACAAACCGGAATATTACTAACTTTGTAATATATACTACTGTTTGTTGCGGCGCGAATAGCAGCTGCGAACAGCTAGACGTTCCCCGGCAACAGCCGGAGCAGGGCAGGGGTGCGTGCGCGTGTGCGTGCGCGTGTGCGTGCGCGTGTGCGTGCGCGTGTGCGTGCGCGTGTGCGTGCGCGTGTGCGTGCGCGTGTGCGTGCGCGTGTGCGTGCGCGTGTGCGTGCGCGTGTGCGTGCGCGTGTGCCTGCACCGAATGCACATAACGCATAACGGTCATAATAATGTGCATATAATAAATTTCGCTTCGCTACATAGCTAACAAAATAGATTATAACCTCAACAAGCGCAATATCGCTCGCACCCTACCCCCAGTCCCGCTATCACGCTTAAATAAGTGATAATTATAGAAACGATATAACTAAATGTTTCAAAATGAAGTGTGCGAATGAGGGAAGTAGCGGGGCGCGCCGGGGGCGAGTTACCCGGTGTACGGTTACCGGGCAGTAGGAGCGCGGGGCGGCAGGCGGGAACGCAGCACTTCCGTGTTGCAGGCCAAACGGTTCCGCTTGCTCTCGTCGCAGCGCCTCTGCTCTGCTGCGGGCTGGCGGTCAGGTCAGGCGAACGCGCGGGCTTTAGCAGCGGGATAGTAGCACGTACGATTTATTTACAAAGCCTTTACACGTTTCGTACAATTTAGAATCCCTAGATATGATTATTTACATAATGTATTAGAAATCAATGTCATTACTTGGGATATTTCATTTACTACACATAGTATTTGTTTTCTTACAACTTGGAAGTTATGTGAATCTAAGTTGCGTACTAGCCCACTAATCCACATTGGGCCAGCGTGGTGGGAAACGGCACAAATCCCACCATATGAACCGTTACAAAAGACGGCCCCTGATGCCCGGCCATGCGGGCAGCGCAGGACCAATCGATGGAGGATTTTTGGGGGATGTCTATGTCCAGCAGTGGACGTCCATTGACTGGTGCTGATAACAATTTAGAGGCGCTCGTCATCCGTTAGCAACTGGTGTGCACCATACCAAGTGCAAGCGCAGCCGGTGCCGCTGCAAATTATTACGGAATATCACTCGCTGCGACGTGAGCTCGCTCCACCGCCGGTGGAGCCGATGTGCACGACACGCTGCAGCGAACAGTGCTCCGGGTTCAAGTTGCCATTTGGTATTCATGCCAGCCCCCAACTACTGCACGCCAGCAGGCACTCGCCGTTCAGAGTGCCTTGCGCGTAACAGCCGCGCCGCAACCGCGCCGCCAGCGCGCTGCAGGTTGTGCTTTGATACGTTGCGTGAAAACCTCATTATTTATTGTGTTTATTTGTTACTGGCACCCCATCCGCCGCCACCCACCGCCACCCGCCGCCACCCGCCGCCACCCATCGGCCCGCACCGCCTGCATGGCCCGCGCCGCGCCACGCGCTGCACACATCGCCATTTCACCGCCGCTACACTCAAATGACATCATCAAGTATACGACGCGTGGGACGCGTGGGACGCGCGGCGTGCGCGGGTGGGAAATTGTGTCGGTGGCTGAGAGTGGAGAGTAATTCACACCTCCCCCGGGGCGACCGTCCGCCGACACCGCGCGTCACCTCCGGAACGACGAGGCGCGGTGGAAGGGAGATCTTTGTTTATGAGGGAAATTTGTAGTTAGAGGGTGTGATGATAGCTGGGAAATGGAGAATCGGAAACGTGTGTACAATACGGGAACAGCTCGCGCGCGCGTCGCTGGGTGATGGGGTGATGCAGTGAGAGGGAGCGGGGGTGCGTGCGGCCCTTATTTGTTACGGTGCTGAACTGGTCATATCATCGGGTAAAGTAGGTATATATTATAAAACCAAGAAACCCGAGGAGCGCCTTAACGGGCAGCGTAATGGAAACAGAATTCAATGTTAGTCTGAACAGGACCCCCGCCGGCAAGGCGGCAACACGCAGGAGCGGTGCGTGAGCGGTGCGGGGCACGACGAGCTCCAGGTCGGATCACCACGCAGCTAATCAGTTCTAAAAGTCTTCTGAACACAATGTGAACGTACTCATAACGCTCTTTGTAAGCGAGTAATTTCATTAAAATTTGACGGCTCCTTCCGGTGCAGAGAGCCCTTTAGAAACACAGGAAACACCGAAACATAAAGGTAATTGAATTACTGGTATCGAGTGCCGGCCGCCGTAACGAGAGCCGCCGCGCCGCCCGGCGGCCGGGCGCCGGCGGCTCTCGCTACACCGGCGCGCCGCACAAACAATGAAGGAATCGCGCATTGAACGGCTAATGGTAGGTTCCGTGCGTATCATATCGGTGTGGGTTACGCAGCAGGCCGGCAGGGCTCTAAACTCGATACTTCCGTTTCTTTGGCAATCCTCGAGCCTAAAACGATATTCCGCCAATCGCGCGAGCGCGGCGAACCCGCTTCCGCTCCCGCTGCCTCTTACCTGTAATAGATCAATTTGAATTACTAATATTTTTATTAAGTTCTTGGATTTACATAATCAAGAGAAAGTAGATAAATTGGTGGAAACAGAGTTTTGTAGTTGAAAGTGAATAAGTAAAAGGAATCGCTCGAGCTGGTGCTGGGGCAGCCCCTCCGGGCCACCAACCGGTCTCGGCGGTGCGGCGGTGCGGCGGTGCGGCGGTGCGGCGGTGCGGCGGTGCGGCGGTGCGGCGGTGCGGCGGTGCGGCGGTGCGGCGGTGCGGCGGTGCGGCGGTGCGGCGGTGCGGCGGTGCGGCGGTGCGGCGGTGCGGCGGTGCGGCGGTGCGGTGGTGCGGCTGACGTGCGCGACTCCTCTCCCCGGCAGCTGGTGCTGAGCACGCAGCAGCCGGCGCGCGGCGACCACAGATACCCACTACCCACGATCGCCTGTTGCTGCGGCACGCAGTGCTCAGCCATACTATGTGTGACATTTATGTTGTTCATACAATTTGCCGCTTTTTATTATCTACCTGTTGCTCCGTCGCCGCGACGAAGACAGCAGCAGCGTACGTCCACCGCGCTCCGGAGGCTCGCCTTCCGGTTTTTTTGTTTTTTATTATATTAACGTGTGTAACAAAATGCTAACGGAACGCACACAACCAATAGTGGGCCGGTGCCGGGGCAGTGTCGGGCTCCAACCGACTAAAAAGCTTCACACGGTATTTCTGCCTCATCCATATGCTCGAGGGTCGCGGGATAACGTATTTCAGTTCATCCGCGACCCCCGATCGGCGCCCGAATGAATAGGTCTACCCCGGGGAGGAATGTGATGTGAAGCAGCACCCCTCCCGACAAGATCCCTACGTGGCGACGCGTCGGAATACGAGACGCATCACCATATGCACCCCAGGAACCCTCTCCAAGGGAGGCGCCGGCCCGCCGGCCCTCGTCGGTCGAGGCGCCAGGTTCCTGCCGAGGAGCCATTCGGCGGTCGTGCGCTCGGCCCCGCCTTGCGGCGGTGAGCTGTCATCGCGCTCCGACCGCGTCCTGTCCCCTCGGCGCCCGCTCTCGGATACGATCGGTCTCCCGCTTCTGCGTCATAACAGAGTCGCAGAATCGTGATACCGCATTCCATGACGCCTCGCTACCAACCATGGTCCGGACCACGGACGGTAGCGAGAGGTCACTCCCTATCGCCGCTGCGAGCACGACCCCATCCCCCCCCCCTCCTCGCATCGCGGGTAATCGGTCAAGGTGTGGGACGATGTGTCCACCGGTGGCCACACTCGTCGCACACCTCGTCCGTCCCACCCGTACAGTTCCGCCGGTGCAGATAGCTCCCGAAGCAACCGTGCCCCGTGAGTACCTGCACCAGGCAGAAACTGAGGACTCCGAAGTCCCGGTCCAGCCAGTCACCGATGACCGGCCGGACGGCCTCAACGGTGAGGCGACCGTACAACGGTTCAAGGAGTCGCCGCTCCCATCTTCGAAGCACCTCCCGACGCGCCTTTCGGCGCCACCTCTCCACCTCGTCTGGCGACGGAAGCGAACCCTCCCGCTCAAGGGCCCTCTTCTGCCGCCAGTAGAGGCGCGCCAGCGACTTCGCTTCGAGTTCCCACGGAGGAGTCCCGGCGAGGACGCACGCCGCTTCGAAGGAGATGGTACGGTAACCTCGTACGACCCGTATGGCCATGACGCGCTGCGGCGAGCGCAGCAGCGTCACGCCACGGGCCGACAGGTGTTGCGCCCATATGGGCGCACCATTTAGCGCCATAGCTCGCACCGTTTAGCGCCATAGCGCGCACCGTTTAGCGCCATAGCGCGCATCGTATAGCGCCATAGAGCGCACCGTTTAGCGCCATAGCTCGCACCGTTTAGCGCCATAGCGCGCACCGTATAGCGCCATAGCGCGCACCGTATAGCGCCATAGAGCGCACCGTATAGCGCCATAGAGCGCACCACCCCCGTGTAGAGTCGCCGCTCACCTTCCGGTTAGGTTAGGTTATTATCTCCGATTATCTAATTGTATGAATTACATTTGATGTAAAAATTCTGCAAATTTATTGTGAAAGTACTGCACCAACGGGCGGACGGGCGGACGGGCGCACGGGCGGACGGGCGGACGGGCGGACGGGCGGACGGGCGGACGGGCGGACGGGCGGACGGGCGGACGGGCGGATTACGTCTCCAATTTCACAAACAAATTTAAAATCGGGCGCATTGAATTCGGCATCGAGTGTAAACATACACGGCCGGCGGGCCCCCGCAGGGAGCGCGCCGCGACGGGGACGAGGCGGCGGCGAGGCGGCGGCGAGGCGACGTCGGCATTCTCGTTTGTTGTGAAAAATTGTCATTGAGCGGAGGGATTTGTTTAGAAGCTCCTGGAAGTGTAAGGCTCTCGATCCGTCGGAGATTAGCCGGATCCGCGCTGTGCACGGAACGGGCCGAGCCATTGTGAATGTTGAAACGTTATACTTCGTGTCTTAATGCCATTTCGAAAACTTTACTTAAGTGTTTAATGCGAGCGGCGAATGCATTGTGCAATTGTGCAATTGTCCGCACTGGTCCGCACTGGCGGCCAGCGAGGGTAATGTTCAGTTTCTCGTACTGAACATTATCCCGTCTGGGCCCGGTCATCCTGAACAGAGAGACCGTCCAAATAGTGCGGTAATAACTTGTGTTTACTTACTCGTCCGACTGACTTATTGCGACGACGGCCGCCCGCCCCGACCCGCCCCGACCCGACCCGACCCGACCCGACTCGACCCGCCGCCCCCGCACGCAATCAACAGGCATCTTTCTTCAGTAATTGAAGTAACCGAGTTTTCATTAACAAATACCAGTTTATTAATTAATTCCTTAAAATATAAGCGAGCGGGCGGCGCGGCGCTCCCCCGGCCCCCGGCCCCCGGCCCCCGGCCCGACACCTCCTCGCCGCGGCGCGCGCGCTAATTGTCGCTAATTACGTAATCAGTAATTAGTTTTCTTGCCTCACTTAATGGATGCTAATGAGCCGCTGCCCGAGGAGGTGCACGCCGAGACACAAATCACACGCCCGCTGCCCCGCCGGCACCTGCAGGTAGCAAGTGAATACGGGCCGTGCGCGTGAGGGCGTGCGCGTGCGTGCGTGCGTGCGTGCGTGAGGGCGTGAGCGTGAGGGCGTACGCACACGTTCGTGATCTCCAAAGAGTATATAATCACTACGTTTTAAGAGATCGCGCTTCACAGTAAACGTCACAAAATGAAAATGTATGGAATCAGACACGATCTGGTACCAACATCAAAACAACCCCAGACCGCAAAAATCCTACCTACTACTGTCAAAAGTAATGATAGGCATTAATATCGACGTTCAATAAATAATGATGCGAATATTATCGATATTTTTGTCGATATCGAATGCATGTAGAGATCGCACATTGAAGTTAAAACTTGATTATTTAAAAAGGAACAAACCAATGTTTCACTACTTAGTATAATTTCAATGAAATTTGTTAGTAAAATTTTAACGCTTACAAAAAATTTGTAGTTTGTATCGGAAATGTTTAATTTTTATTTTACGATACAAACCAATATTTACTTAATATTAAGCAAGGCACAATAAGTACACATGTAGAGATATTCAACCTTATTTTATAATGTTACAATGAACTAGGTTTGAACATCAATGTGATAAATAAAAAACGATTTGTTTCTACTTCCATTTCCAGATAAAATTTTTAAAAACTGATTTTTTATAATAGTAAAAAATAAAGTTGAAAATCTCTACAAAACCTTGCGTAAAACCGTTTTTCAGTAAGTCTTTCTTTCTCACCACAAACCTCACAAGTGCGATGAACATTAGGCATGATTCTAATTCAGCATAAGACGCAAAAATAACTAAACAACACCGGAGGCAGTGTCTCTACAACAAAAACTTAAAATTAACAAACAAAAACAACACCAAACAGGAGGAGTCAATTACTTAACAGCACAAACTGAAATTAACTGAAAGAAACTGAAAAAACAGCACAAAAGTCACGTTTCCTAAATAATTTTGTGAACAGAGTCTTTTCTCGAAAAACATCAACGTGAACGTACAAGCGTACAAGCGTACGAGCGTACAAGCGTACAAGCGTACAAGCGTACAAGCGTACAAGCGTACGAGCGTACAAGCGTACAAGCGTACAAGCGTACGAGCGTACAAGCGTACAAGCGTACAAGCGTACAAGCGTACGAGCGTACAAGCGTACGAGCGTACAAGCGTACGAGCGTACATGCGTACGAGCGTACAAGCGTACGAGCGTACAAGCGTACGAGCGTACAAGCGTACAAGCGTACAAGCGTACAAGCGTACAAGCGTACGAGCGTACAAGCGTACAAGCGTACGAGCGTACGAGCGTACAAGCGTACAAGCGTACAAGCGTACAAGCGTACGAGCGTACAAGCGTACGAGCGTACAAGCGTACGAGCGTACATGCGTACGAGCGTACAAGCGTACGAGCGTACAAGCGTACGAGCGTACAAGCGTACGAGCGTACAAGCGTACGAGCGTACAAGCGTACAAGCGTACAAGCGTACGAGCGTACAAGCGTACAAGCGTACAAGCGTACGAGCGTACAAGCGTACGAGCGTACAAGCGTACAAGCGTACAAGCGTACGAGCGTACAAGCGTACGAGCGTACAAGCGTACAAGCGTACGAGCGTACAAGCGTACGAGCGTACAAGCGTACAAGCGTACAAGCGTACGAGCGTACAAGCGTACGAGCGTACAAGCGTACAAGCGTACGAGCGTACAAGCGTACGAGCGTACAAGCGTACAAGCGTACAAGCGATGTTAACAAATTGTAATGCGCTCTAGTTTATTAAATAACGCAAGGTCCGGCGCAACCGGCATTTTGTTTAGTGTTGCCACAAGGAAATTTCCATTTTCTTCGAAATCTGGGTGCGGAACGCCAATTTAGCGCACTAATTAACTCGTTAAGACGCAGCAGTGGCAGTGGCATTGCAGAAATGCAAAGATAACTATATTATTAATAGAAATAGTAAAGAGAACGTACGGCTTGTTTCCAAATGTAATGTTCGCGTATTGATAGAAATTACTATTACTCTGTTAAACCAATTAGCTCCGTAACACGGCGCCGCGGGACAAGGTCGGATCTCATCCGATAGAAGAGTTATTTATATTATATGGGAGTTTCCACCACACCAGCCGGCGTTGTCAACGGTTAACGGTTCCATTCTTTATTTGTACGTGTACTGCTCGAACGTTTAAAGGATTTGGGACTCTATGGGCGAAGTAATTAAATGTAATATCATTTAAATTTAACGCTGAAGTCATTTGCGTCCACTCGGACGTTAGTCAATATTAAAACATCGGCAGTGAACATTAGGTTGCATTTGGCCCGGCAGCGTCTCGCGGCGAGGACGTACCAGGCGATCAGCTAAGCTGACGAATGCTAAATTCACCACTCAGCAAAGTGTAGCGGACCTGGCATCGGAACAAAATTTAATTTAGCATCTCCAGCACGTGGCGAGGTCGCGGTGCTGCGGAGGCGGACCTTCCTGTTTACATGTTATTTAATAGAACAAATAATTTACTTAGATGCACTCACTGTCTCCTGCCGGTGTCATGGTCGGCACCAACAATCCAATTTAATTAATGGCATAAACTTGTAAGTTTTGTAACGTTTTCGTTCGTACGTACAATTGTATTTTGTACCTTTAACCAGTTATGATTCATTATTGCTGCAATCGTAATTAGAGTATTTCATTGGTCAAATAAAATTTAGGTGGCGTTAAATATTTCTGATGAGCGGTTACAGACAGAATAGTATTGTATCGTTGTCGCTGCGGGGCCGGGGCGCGGTGCGCGGTGCGCGGCGCGCGGCGCGCGGCGCGAGTACACGCACACAAACCGGATTAAACCGGGCCGTGTCGGTGAGATCACATCGGACGTCGTTAATTGGCGTCTGGCCGGTTCCCGATAGTAATTTTATTAACCAAGAAGTGCAACCCTCGGCCGCAGCAGCCGCGCGGCGTGCCGGCGCGGCCTGTGCGCCCGGCGAGGCGCTCCACCGCCTCGCGCAGCGCTGCCGCCAGCCCCAAAGTTCCAGTCGGAATGAACTTGCTAAGATGACAACATTTCAAATATTAAATCAATGGGCACAATGTGGTGCAGTGTAAACATCCTAGTGCGTCATCGTAATGCGAGTACTTCGTCTGCCATTTGGCTCAACGCTTTGTTATCAATTTACGTTTTGAACTTTTTCTTTACAAATGAAGCGAAAGCGGTTACCAAGTTTACTTATCGTCATCAGGAGGCGCCTTTTTCGAATTTATGTTTAACGGGCGGTCCAGCTCCTCCACGTATACTTCCAGAGCGAAACCGCCCCAGCACAGTGGCATAGCCATCAGGTGCGCGGCGCCGTCGTTACGTAATGACGTCATCAGAACAAAAACTTGGAGCAAAGCTGTTTCCCAGCGCTGCCAACAAAAGCTCTGCAAGCGCGATCTACTGGCCACGTTAGCGCTTTTGTAGCTCAAGATAATGATTTATCCGATGTTGAGGACCATTAGTCGAGCGGAGTCGATACCGCTACAATCAGTGTGATCAAGTCAATCGAGGTGCCACCACCGCAGCCGCTGGTGATTAGCCGCGTCGGCAGCACGCGCCGGCCCCCGCCCGCAAACAACGGCGGGCGCGCTGGCCCCATTGCGCGGTAACCTGATACATTGACGCAAATCAGTTCGCGTTGGGGGCGTGCGCCGGCGCGGGTAATTAGTAGGCCGCACGCGACGCGCACGCGACCCGCAAGCGACCCGCACGCGTCCCCCAAGCGGGACCCACGCGACCCGCGCGCGACTCCCACTGTTGTAGCTGCTACTTGCGATATTTAACTTTTACTGATATTTACGTTTAAATTAATGTCGAATTGGCGCGGTGGCCAGCTGGGGGGATGGCCAACTGGAGGGGTGGCCAGCTGGTGGCGTAGCTGAGTAGCTGCTGCATCCAATACGAGTGGAACATACTGTCACCTATTGAACATACGCATGCATCTTGTCCAGCGACTAGTGCTGAGGAAGCGGTAGGTAACGTCCAAGGAGCGAGAGAAGAGGTTCGTTTGTAGATATTGTCAGAAGCATTCAGCGGCGGCCGGCCCTGGCCCCTGCCCCGGCCCGGCCCCGGCCCCGGCCCGCTGGTCGCGCAACTGATGTCTAGCTACTTGCTGCGAGAATCTGCACGTTCACGTGTGTCTCTACCTAACCGCAACCCTCTTACTGTTTACTTAATCTGCGAGCAGGTCTCGTCGCCATTCCACTTAGCTGTAGGTTTGTACTCGCCCACAAAAGTATCAGCTGGCGCTGCTGCGCACCGCACAGCGCCGCGCGGGGGGCAGCTCCCTCTGTTTGTCTGCGCGACAGAGTGCATCCTCCGCTGCAAATACTCGCCGGCCCCCACTCCGCTCCCCCGAGTGCCGCCGCTCAACTTTCTCTTGTATGCCGCTGGAGGCGTTCTCGTTAATAAATGTCACTTCGTAAGCAGTTCAGGCAAATGAAATCGACTTACTGTTTTTTTTATTCATTATTAATAGATAACAATCACTTAGGTGAGGTGATCGCGCGCAAGCGGTCTGTCTTATGTCATGCGGATAGATGTTACACACTGCCCGCCCAGCCGCCCAGCCGGCTGCGGACGGGGTGAAAGTAGAACAAGCGCGCGGGCGCGGGCGCGGGCGCGGGCGCGGGCGCGGGCGCGGGCGCGGGCGCGGGCGCGGGCGCGCGCGCGGGCGCGGGCGCGGGCGCGGGCGTGCCCGTTACAGATATAGGATAATTAATTTTTGTTGTACTATATAATCTGCGACTCTGTAAAAATGAACAGGCAAACCACGGTGCGAGAGAAAGAGAGTCAAGGCCATTTCATCTCCCCGCTGGCCGAGTGGGGGTTGGGTTGGTGGATGAAAGATTTACTAGTATGTATTAATCTCAAATATCACCCGTGCTCCCGTGCTCCAACTTTGTTGCCCTCTACATAAATATCTGCCGCTGCGCGCTCTGGCCCCAGGCCTCCTCCGCGCCTCAACGCCCCCGCAACCCGTACCACCCCCGCGCCCAGGAAAAAAAACGTTCACAAGAGATCGTTTATTTCCGCTTAATAGCGCCCTAATGTCCCACTAATGAACAGAATAAAACTGGCGGGGGACTCGTGCAGCCAGCTTAACAGGCGCAAACAATCTTGAACCTTATACGTACTGGCGTAAGGTCCACGCGGGGCGGCGTGCACGGCGCCGGGCGCGCGCGGCCGATGCGCGCCGGGGTGAATTCAAGAGGAGAACTATATTCACAAATAAAATTAAGTCTTATTGCATTGCATTAGAGCTTAATATCAATTAAGTGAATACAGCAAGTGGCACCCCACGGGCCTGCGGAACGCTACGGGCGGCGGGCGGCGGGCGGCGGGGCGCAGCTTGTTTGTCGAGAGTTAATTTAGTAGTGGATTAACTCAGTTCGAATGATTGATGTTTTTGGGCTTGCGTTTGATGCTCCGCGGCCTTTCATGCCGTGCACGCACCGCCCCCACCCCCCGATTTGCGACTATTTGAGCAATTATAGACCTTGTCCCGTCGCATTTGGTAGCCTAGCAGCGGACTGCAAGCGGCGAGCGCGGCGAGCGCGGCGCTTTATTAAATTTTGGTAGAGCAGTCGTTAGTTTGCTTTAAACGACGCAGAGCGACGAGCGGCCCCCTGTTTTACAACTACAAATATCAACAAATTAAATACTGTTCGCCTTAGTTTACTTCTGTTCAAATAAGTGAGCAGCCGGCCGAGAGGTCCGCCTGATGCTAGGCGGCAGCGCGCCAACTTGTGCTGCTAGTTAGTACACGTGCCAATTCTCCACGTTGGTTAGCTTCAGGTCGAACATGATAAATGGCGATAACTAAATTACTAGTTTCACTAGTTACATCGCCCTTCCAACGAAGCACGATAACGTGTGTACAGTACAGCTTGGCGCAGCGGTGGGCGCAGCAGTGGGCGCAGCGGTGGGCGCAGCGGTGGGCGGTGCGGTGCGGTGCCACCTGCCCGCGCGACTCTGCCAACACAACAACTCCCAACAGCTGAATATAATTTGTTCTTTATTGTTTTTGTCTCCAAGTCGCGCCTCCGTCCCACAGCTCTGCTCTCTACTACGCGAAGCAATCTACCCGCGCCGCCCGCCGCCCGCAGCCCGCAGCCCGCTGCTCCCCGCCGCCATCGATCCTCTCCGATACCTCTCTATTTACCTCCCAAACGCAATTGACTCCTGACATCCCCTCTCCCTCTGACGCCCGACACAAACAAACTTCGCCTTCTTTCTGTTACGTAAGAAGCGGAGCGAGACAGCGTTATCTACAATAATACAAGTCTAAAGATGACGGGATGCTTCGCCATCTTAGATGCAACATGGACCGAAAGTTAGCCAATAACTGGCCCTCCTCCGGACGAGAGGGTCGTAAATCTTGTGAGATGTTTGCACAAACTTGAACTGTGTGCTACGGACACACGGTTGCATGTTATTGGGGAATACCCGAACTGAAATTAATAAGGTTTGTGCTCGGGGGAGTGCTCGAGGGGAGGGCCCGCCGCGCGGGATAATGGTGGCGTGTCTCTGATGGGGCCCTTTGTGGCCTCCTCGCTTTTGATGGGTTTGTTAAGACAAACGCAAAAAATACTAAAACTGAATACAAATAGCTAAATTATTGATGTGGTTGTCTACTGTACTATACTGAACTGTATACTGCACTGCACTGTACTGCACTGCACTGTACTGAACTGCACTGCACTGCACTGCACTGTACTGCACTGTATACTGCACTGTACTGTACTGCACTGCACTGCACTGTACTGCACTGCACTGTACTGCACTGCACTGTACTGCACTGCACTGTACTGAACTGCACTGCACTGCACTGCACTGTACTGCACTGTATACTGCACTGTACTGTACTGCACTGCACTGCACTGTACTGCACTGCACTGTACTGTATACTGCACTGTACTGTACTGCACTGCACTGCACTGTACTGCACTGCACTGTACTGTATACTGCACTGTACTGTACTGTACTGCACTGCACTGTACTGCACTGCACTGTACTGAACTGCACTGCACTGCACTGCACTGTACTGCACTGTATACTGCACTGTACTGTACTGCACTGCACTGCACTGTACTGCACTGCACTGTACTGTATACTGCACTGTACTGTACTGCACTGCACTGCACTGTACTGCACTGCACTGTACTGTATACTGCACTGTACTGTACTGTACTGCACTGCACTGTACTGCACTGTACTGCACTGCACTGCACTGCAGTGTACTGCACTGTACTGCACTGCACAGCACTGCACTGCACTGCACCAGCTCCGCGCACGCGTCCATAATAGTAATGTTAAGGTGTTATATATATATATATATATATATATGTTAAAACTTATGTCTCCAATCTCTTTATAAAGATATATCTAATCGAATGCTCCTGTAAACTATTTATTCTTTTAGTTTTTCCTTTAATTAACTGAACGGGTGACTTGAGAGGTTTCTGTGGAAAACATTTCTACTGAGGCAGTTCACACTCCAGCGGGCCAGATAATTTTGGAAGTAGCTTAAAGTAGTCACGAAGAATTCCTAGAACATTCAGTGATGTTGACCAACAAACAAGCGGCGTATCCAACACCGGCGGAAGTGTCGCCGGGGCCGCCGCCACGCCGCCCGCGCCCCTCGCTTCCGATTTAATAACCTGAGGAGCTCGCTGTTGACTCCTCGGGTTCTGAAGGCGCCACATTAAAGTCGAATACTCGTATACTCGTGTACGTGTAAGCAGCTCTTACAGAACATAACAGCAAGCTGAGCTGCTCTCCAAAAAAAAATAAATTATAATTTTTTTATTATTAGCGGTCACACCGTCCGCCTGCGGGCCGCACTACACACTTGTTTTTGTTGTACGCGAGGGAAATGTTTTCGCATGCTTACCTTCGCGGGGGTAAAGACAGGTTATGTCGGACTTGCACCGACTAAAACACTCACGATGTTCCACCTTCGTCGCTTTATGGCAGGGCCATGGGAACGCTTTCGCACGCCTCCGCGGCCCCACCGCCGCCGCATCAGCGGTGCGGCACCGCTTAGTTGCGGAGGGTAGGAAGAGCCACGAATCGCAATACCGACACTCCTCTCCCTCTGCGACTCCACCTCGGTTGTACAGGGCAGTGTAAACTCGCTCCTGCAGCCTACTGGCACACATCCGAGGTGAGCTCACGGAGCTCACCTACAGCGGCCACCTCGAGCCGGCCTTATGCCTCAGGCCGGGCGGGTAGGTTCCTCTTAGCTTCACCGTGGATGACCAAGCCACGGCTATTTGTTGTGCTCGTAAAAACATTGTCTACTTCGAAACGCAGAACTGGTCTTTTATATAGCGAACTGTAAATCATTTTAATTTGCTAATTGGAATTGTCATATAACAAAACTACTTACCATTTTTCATTTGAAAATAAATGATTTACGAGTACGATCTAAATCATCTCGTACAATCATTTTACATACATACATACATACATATATATCACGCCTCGTTCCAATGGCAATCAATCATTTTAACTTTCAAATATTCAATGTGTAATGTTATAGAGTTAAGTTATTGTTGTTGAAGTTACGAATCTACAAAAATAACCAAGTAAGTGGATTAAAAAACCATTACGCGGAGCGGGCGGGCGCACCACGACCACTACGGCAACGACAATGACACTGTCAAAGATTTAATAAACACAAAATAATAATACACATGTCGGCAACAACTCAATTTGTCATTCGATTAGCGATAAAAGAGTCTGAATAATTGAATTACAACCAATCGGACGCGGCCTCGGCTCCGCGCGGACGGAACTTGTTCGAACGAGCCAATGGCGGCGCGCGCTCTTACGAAGCTTGTTGGAACGGGCCAATAGCGGCGCCGCTCCGCGCGCTCACCTCGCATCTGTCAGGTCCGCGCGGCGGGCGACAGTTGTCGCGGGCGGGCCGCGCCGCGCCGCGCCGCTTATTTAATCTATCGGCAATTAGATCGTTTGTCGCGCGCGAACGCGTGACACGAACTAGTGCAATCGTAATGATGCACTGGTTCGCGGCCTTTTAGTTCACTAGTACATTGACTGAAATATTCCCGTCCCAGTCTCCTCGGCTACTCGTACCTACCGCTCCGATTCTGATCTTGATGTGTGGGTCCCACACAAATATCTAACTATTCGTGTGATCAGAAAAATACTAAGAACAGTGATGGTTCCTCTCTAGTTATTTATTCACAGTTTATCAGTTTGTATTAAGTTAGTAAGGTACTATTCGCGTTTATTGATCTAATTCAATTTGATATCTCTTTATACTTATGCAGGCCCAGGACTGACATTCTAAAGATAATATTAGAATGGCGTGTTAGCGTATTTAATAATCAGATATTATATACAATAATAGTTTTTTTTTATTTAATTTTTTTAAATTACATATCGCTACGTTAAACTCGATCATTAGAGACTCGGTTTGCTCTCGGCCTCGCTTCGCGTATGGGACCTGATGTACTAAATGAACGAAGAGCAGAAACTGCGTAGCAGTTCCTTCTAGTACAGCGACGTGAATTGGTTTTTTTAGTTCATAGTATATATATTACCCATCCAATTTGTGTGTGTGTGAGTGCGTGTGTGTGTGTGTATACACGATTACATTTATAATTATATCTCAAGGCTTGTAGAGGAAACGCGCCGCTTATTGAATGGTAGTTGTTATACGTAGAGAATGGATTAATACTAATCACATGCTAAGTATGATGTCTAGACTCTGTTTGCCAGTTACAGCAACTTGCGTGACATGCACGGGGGTGGCAGCCCAGCCCCGCCGCGGCTGCTGGGAGCGCCCACCTGCGCCCACCTGCGCCCACCGGCGCCCACCGGCGCCGACCAGCGGCACCTATTAAATGTTTACGTGTATCACCTTAACCGACGGGCCCGCCGGCACCGAGCTGCCGAAACTTGTTTTCAAACAATGCCTCTTAAACCTTTCGCAAAATATGGAAATGTTGAATCAATGTAGCCGATAATGTTTAAAAACAAGAGAATTTATGTAATTCTTACGTGTGTAACTGGAGGCTGCAAATATGGTGGCCGGTGGCCGGTGGCCGGTGGCCGGTGGCCGGTGGCCGGTGGCCGGTGGCCGGTGGCCGGTGGCCGGTGGCCGGTGGCCGGTGGCCGGTGGCCGGTGGCCGGTGGCCGGTGGCCGGTGGCCGGTGGCCGGTGGCCGGTGGCCGGTGGCCGGTGGCCGGTGGCCGGTGGCCGGGGGTGCGCGCGGTCGCGTGCCGGCGCGCCGCGCGTCACACAAGCGCCGCGTCCGGTCGTTTCATGCTCGCGACAGAATTTTTTTTATTTTATTAATAACCAAAACGCTCATGTTCGGCTGCTGTAATTAGATTTACGAGCTGGTGGCGGCGCTGCGCTGGGGGCGCCGGGCGGGGGGCGCCGGGCTGGGGGCTACGGGCGGGGGGCGTGCGGCGCCGCACCGCGGTACTATTTTAACGAACACTAATTGGGTCGGATTATCAAGATTCCGGCGAATTTGGAATAGTTTTTGTATTTACATTCATATTGTAGTTCTTATAATCATTGCACAGTAGTTGGTCCGTGGAACCGGACAATTGGTATTTACACTCGTTTTCACATTTATTTAAATTTCTTTGCTGCGATGAATTTCCGAAACTCCACTTCTAATTCCGTCCGTCGCGGTCCGGCGGTCGTCACACGTACTACTCTGATTACGACTTTATAGTTTGCTTTAATAATCTCAGTTCAGTCTATGGACGCGTTCAATTTACCACGCAAATGTACGTAACATGTCACTGAAGGGGACCCCGCCCCGCGGTGCGCGCGTGTGCGCTTGCGCCTGCGCCGTGCACGTGCACGTGCACGCGGTGAACGCGATCAAATTCGTTAAATGTAGTTTTATTAAATCCCTCCGGCGGCACCTCCGCCCCCCACCCCCACCCCGATGAAACTGCACGTGTACTTACTGCGGGCCGCGCGCCTGCTGCCGGTGAGCTGTCTACATCACGCGTACCCGTTCACGTACAGCACTTCCGGCGCGACCGCTGGATGTGTGTACATCCGCGCCAGTCGTCGACTGCATTGCTGTTTTCGCTGATATTTAATTGTTACCTGAATGACATTTTTTCAGTCTTCAAGAATACGTTTCTTGCTCCCTTTGACTCTAAAAACGCGGTGATTACCTGCGGCTGAGGAGTGGATGGAGGAGGAGGCATGGGGCTGGTTGCTTTGGGTCGCGTATGTTGCCTGCCACGCGCTTCTGCCAGTTCGCCGAAGGTTATCGCCCCCCGGCCATAGAGCTCGCGTTTGATTTAATACGTTTGACAAGGAAGCCATCGAGCCTCGCATGCCGCTAACCTGCTGCTTCCGAGCCGAATGGAATGGAAGCGATCACGCGAGCCCGCCGACCCCCCGAATATATCATTTCACACTACGATCGACACCACGTTCCCAACACTTTGATACCAGCCGCCGCCGTCACCGCCGGGCTGCGCCGCCGCGGCGCTGGCCCGGCTGCAGCGCGGCGCACGCGGCACACGCGGCGCACGCGGCTCGCGTGCACGTGATCCTGTTCGCGTGTCACGCTGTACAGTATTCATACTTACTTTTGTTTTGTTACGTCTGGCCTCACAGACCATTTACTGACGTGCTCAGCTTGATTTATCCTCTGCGGACCATGTTTTGGGGAGCTTCAGTCAACACTCGCACTCACCTGCCACACACGCACACACACACCCACACGCCCACCCCCAACCCCACCCGGTAAAGTTTGATGCTCTAACAAACGGCGCGGCATCAATCCTCGCCGGCGAAGCACGAGCGCGCTCACTTCATTAATCTGTTAAGTTGGCTGTTGTTTGACAAATTACTGCTTCGTGATGTTTGTTATTACGCGCCGGCGAGGCACACGCAACCCACGCAACCCACGCGACCCACGAGACACGCGCGACACGCGCGACCTCTCCGCAGGTATTGGAGGCACCTCATGAATGGTTTTAATTTAATTATGCAACATTTCTGTATGTACCTGATGGTTACGACAGTTCCAACATCAACTTTTTATGTGACACTTCCTGGCAAAGTGTCCGTGCGTGCGTGCGTGCGTGCGTGCGTGCGTGCGTGCGTGCGCGCGTGCGCGTACGAGCAGCAGCAGAACGTTTGTGTAAACGTACTTTTAGCCTAAACCATTGTTTTTCTGGTGTAATGTTTCCAAGCCACCGTCAGTGCGCGGCGGTGTTCGGGAGGGGGCTGGGAAGGGGGCCCGCGTCGGACTACAATAAGAGTGTAATTTAATGCGGGGCTCCCCGGTGCACAGGTGTGGTTCCAAAACCGGCGCGCGAAGTGGCGCCGCCAGGAGAAGATGGAGGCCGCGCGGCTGGGGCTCGCGGAGTACGGCGCGCCCGTGCCGCGGCTGGGCCTGGGGCTGCCCGTGGACCCGTGGCTGGCGCCGCCGCTGCTCTCTGCGCTGCCAGGTACCTTACAGTTCATTACTACGTATGTGCGAGCACGCCGTGAAGCGAGCCCGCCGGCGGCGCGCTGCGGGTGCCTGGCGCAGCCGCCGCGCTATCGTCGGCACGCAGCAGCGTACGCGGCGGCGCGGCGGCGCGGCGCGCGGGGACATTGCCGTGTGGCCGGGGGATGCTACTCTAAGGCTGATTCTGTTCGTTATCTTGAGATGGTCTTATTTACTCATCAACTGCACCAGTTCCGACGCAGCCCGAACTAGACGCACGGTCAAGTCCGCACGGCACTGCTCGGTTCCGGAAGCGGAAGCATTAAAACGCGTGAAAGGAAATTAAGTGGAACGGATTTCTCTAACTTGTCACATTTGTATTACTCCAGGTTTCCTGAGCCATCCGCCGTCGGGTTACCCGAGCTACCTGACCCCGCCGGCGCCCCCGGCACACCCGGCCGCGCCCCCAGCCGCACCGGACCCGCGCTCCTCCTCCATCGCCGCGCTGCGCATGAAGGCGAAAGAACACGTGGAATCCATCAGCAAGGGCATGCAAATGGTGTAATGAAGCACCAACGTTTCCATTGGTGCACGCGTGCTTAAGTAGTGGCCGCTGAAGCTGCAGCGAGCCCGGGACGCGGCCGTACGGATGAGGTGGAACTTTACCTGGGCGGGCGCAGCGCCCGGCGCCCGGCGCCCCGGGTCTCTTCATTAAATCGCAGAATGGATGCACGCCGAGGCTGAGAAATACAAAGACTTTAGGTTTCCGGCGGTGCCGCGTGCTGTCGCGTGCACAGCGCGTTGTCCGTGCCTTGTGTCGAGCGCGCGCACTAGCACGAGCACGCGCGCTCGCTGCGGGTTCCACTCGTCTCGACTTGTGTACAGTCGTTGTGAACACAAACTGTGTAGGGAATATATAATTTTTCTGATAAGGGTGTAAATAAATAGCGCGTGCAGCGCGTGCAGTGCGCGTGCAGTGCTTGTGCAGCGCGTGCAGTGCGCGCGGCGGTGGCTCCGCAACGTACACACACGCTGCGCAGTCATTGTAACGAGATAATGTTTGTCGTAAAGCAAATTGCGTGAGCGTGTGTGTGTGTGTGCGCGTGTGTGTGCGAGTGGGGCTGCGCGTGTGCGTGCCGCGCCGCAACATTGGCCGCACCGGAAGCGCGCGCCCACCGCTTGTGCTGCAGAATCTTCATTCAAACCTGAGACAATGTGAAAAGTACTTACGTAGGGAGCGCGCCGCGCTCACTCGGTGCCGCGTGACGCCGCGCTCACTCGGTGCCGCGTGACGCCGCGCTCACTCGGTGCCGCGTGACGCCGCGCTCACTCGGTGCCGCGTGACGCCGCGCTCACTCGGTGCCGCGTTCCAATGCCGAGTTACCCGCGCGAGTACTCACTGTTAATGTTAGTGTTAATGCTAATGTGTACATATAATATATATATATATATATATATATATACATATATAGTATGTAAGTGTGTACATAATAAATATATAGAGTAAGAACAGAATTATAATTATAAATTGGCCATAGCGATAAACAAATAAAATTAAATGATATTTTTAAAATAACATTAATTAGCAAATGTATGTGTTGTGTTTTGTTTGATTCCTGGCGAAGTTCCGTTTCCGGTGTACCGTGGACTGATCTACACGCGGAGCAGCACTCCGCCGCTCGTACTTAACGTGAATGGAAGAAAACGTTTGCGCGTTCAACTTTACGCCGCCGCCGCCGCCGCCGCCGCCGCCGCCCCGGGGATCAACAACAAAGCAATGTCAGCAAATATACCAAATATGTGTGTGTGTGTGTGTATGTGTAACTTATGTATGGCGGGGGTTGGGGAGGGGGAGAGGGTGTCGGCGGCCGTGAGTAGTTCTGCGGCAAACCTTGTGCCCGCACAACAACTCACGGGACCCAAGTCAACCTCACCTAGTCGTGGTGCACCCCGCTAATCAACAAACGAGGCTCTGGCTTCCACCAACCCGTATTGGGCCAGTATGGTGGGAAATGCCCCAATTCCCCCCCCCCCCATATAAATCTTAACAAACGACGGCAGCGCAAGACTGATTGATGTGGGGATCTTTGAGGGAGGCCTATGTCCAGCTGTGGACGTCTATGGGCTGATGATGATGATGTCTGCGCGATGTTCGCTGGGCTATGTCTGCCGGTGCATCGCACCAACGCGACCGCGCCGCCGCCGCAGCGTGCGCGTACAGATTGTGTAATTGTAAAATTTGTATATACAATACTTTGTAGCGTGGATGTATCGGGGCAGGGGGGAGGTCGCACGTCACGTCACGTCACGTCACGTCACGTCAACGCCGCCGGCGGCCGTGTGGTGAGAGATAAATAAATGTGTTCTTTATATTTATTTGTTTTATTCGTCCAGCCGAGAGTACAAAAAGAAACGAGAGCGCGAGTTATCTCCCTAACTCCTTCACACACGCACACGCACACACACGCACACGAACGAGCGCCCACGCACGAGCGCACACAGACGAGCGCACACTCGCGCGTACACGCGCACACACACTAGTTTACTTAAAAATACATAAAGATTTAATCGCAAACCAAATTCCTAAATAATGCGCTCTGTAAATGATAAATCCGAGTGCATTCGCACTAGCCTCGCACAAGACTCGCACTAGCCT
Organism: Troides aeacus; assembly: GCA_033220335.2. NCBI lineage: Eukaryota > Metazoa > Arthropoda > Insecta > Lepidoptera > Papilionidae > Troides > Troides aeacus. The sequence goes on from CM067291.1 coordinate 8,996,282, forward strand.
CGGCACTAGCCTCGCACTAGACTCGCACTAGCCTCGGCACTAGCCTCGCACTAGACTCGCACTAGCCTCGGCACTAGCCTCGCACTAGCCTCGCACTAGCCTCGGCACTAGCCTCGCACTAGCCTCGCACAAGACTCGCACTAGCCTCGGCACTAGCCTCGCACTAGACTCGCACTAGCCTCGGCACTAGCCTCGCACTAGACTCGCACTAGCCTCGGCACTAGCCTCGCACTAGCCTCGCACTAGACTCGCACTAGCCTCGGCACTAGCCTCGCACTAGACTCGCACTAGCCTCGGCACTAGCCTCGCACTAGACTCGCACTAGCCTCGGCACTAGCCTCGCACTAGCCTCGCACTAGCCTCGGCACTAGCCTCGCACTAGCCTCGCACAAGACTCGCACTAGCCTCGGCACTAGCCTCGCACTAGACTCGCACTAGCCTCGGCACTAGCCTCGCACTAGACTCGCACTAGCCTCGGCACTAGCCTCGCACTAGCCTCGCACTAGACTCGCACTAGCCTCGGCACTAGCCTCGCACTAGACTCGCACTAGCCTCGGCACTAGCCTCGCACTAGACTCGCACTAGCCTCGCACTAGCCTCGCACTAGACTCGGCACTAGCCTCGCACTAGCCTCGCACTAGACTCGGCACTAGACTCGCACTAGACTCGGCACTAGACTCGGCACTAGCCTCGGCACTAGCCTCGCACTAGCCTCGCACTAGACTCGCAATAGCCTCGCACTAGCCTCGCAATAGCCTCGCACTAGACTCGGCACTAGACTCGCACTAGACTCGGCACTAGACTGGCACTAGACTACATTAAATATTGCCAATGATGTTGGTGTTGGTCCATACAGTTATCTTATATACATGCGGTGAAACAATGCGCAGCACGCACGTGCCCGCACCGGCGGCACGGCCCGCACCGGCGACACGGCTCGCACCGGCGGCACGGCCCGCACCGGCGGCACGGCGCGCACCGGCGGCACGGCCCGCACCGGCGGCACGGCCAGGCCGTTCGTTGCGTCACCTTGGAAAAGTTTATGGCTAACATTAACGAAACGCGCACGCAACGAACGGAGCGCGCCTCAACTGCAACCATTATTTTATTATATTAACACCCTGCAACTCGGTCTGGTTTACTTGAAACACATTCCCTAATATCCTTTCCTCTCACCAATGCCACTGCCACTGCCACTGCCAGCCAAACTACCAGCGCAAGACCACGATTGTAAATACTGCGCGAGTGAAACATGAACTCACCAGCCATTTTATTTTAGCAGGGATGCTTTAACTTATCGATTGGCGTTGCGGAAATATTTGAATTGCACCCCGTGGTGAGGTGCACCCCGGCGGGGCGGAGCTGGTGCTGAGCACAAAACGCACGTGCATTTTACTGAGGTCGAAGTGAATTCAAGATCACTTGGTTTTAGGGTAAAACTAGCAGAAATTTCATAAGGAGCCAATTGCGAACAACTTGTAGGAATAAAAAATTGGGCGTAAAGTATAATACAAAGGAAAGGTCCTGCAGGACGTTTAGTAAACACACGGCGGTGCGGGGCGGCCGCTAGGAACTGGTCAGTTAGGAAACCGTTCCGCTGAACTGCAGCCGCAGCCAGCGGTCTCGTGCGCCGGAAACGGATACAAGTATTATCTCCAATCTCCTTGGAACTAATATATTAGTTCCAAGGAGATGGACGTCACGTTAGAAAAGGTTCACGTGTCACGTGTGTCACATGTCCCGTGTTACGCGGTTTCAATTTGCACGATTCCCCAGGGAGCCTTCCGCTGTGTGAACAGAGAGAGCGGCGAAGAGGGCTTCACCCTCTACGTCAAGAAGCGCAAACGCGCCTCTAAGCGACCCTCCGAGTCAAACTCGGACCGCTCCTCGCCGACCAGTACGCCGGCGAAATAGGCTGCGCCTCTCGCGCACCCCCCCAGCACCTCGGCCCCGCCCGAAAAACGCGGCCCGAAGCCGCCTCCCCCGATTGTCCTCCAGAACAAGACAAAATGAAACGATGTTTCCAGGTGGTTCGCGGACCACAAAATTGCATGCCCCAAAGTGCAAAACACCGGGCGCAGGCAAACCGGGGCCGCCCAACGGCGCACCACCGCCCCCACAAAGGCTGCACCGCAGCCATCAGCCTCGTCTAGGCCACCGCCCGCACAGCCGGCCGTTCCGCCGGCGGTGTCGGCGTGGAGCAAACCGCTCCCCAGGCCGAAAGCCGCCGAGGCTCCTAAAGCCGCCCCTTCGTCGGGGCCGCCGAAACCACAGGCTGCTCCCAGCCAAACACCTCCGTCTACGGAGCTCGAAAACATTCTCGCCTACATCCAAAAGGTGAGCATACGAGACATTCTCCTCTTAGGAGGAAAACTGCGAGCCGCGAAAAGCTCGCATGGTAGGTTGAGGGCCTGCATCGAGCACGCCGACACTCTCGCCGCAATCGAAGAACCCTTCGTCTAGCCACCGCCCAGGACTCTGTCCGTGACCTTTGGTGTTCCATCTCAAATATTATGGAGAAAGTTTAGACACAGGAGCGGTTGCCTCTCTGATGAGTGAGGACGAAAGTCGCCAAAGCTTCATAAAGTTTGCTAGAAAAATAATAAATGATGCCATAGAAAGAAATAAAAATAATTAGGAAAAAAAAACCAAAAAATGTAAATAGGAAATAAAAATAAATAAACAAGTAAAAATAAGTACAATTAAAAATAAAACTGTAAAACACGATAAAACAAGAACATGGCATGTAGGTGGGCCCGGTCATTCGGGCGCCGTTCGGGGGGTCGTGGATGAACTGCAATACTTTATCCCGCGACCCCACGAACACGTGGATGAGAGTGGAATACCGTGTGAAGCTTTTTAGTCGGTTGGAGTCCGACACTACCACCGTCGCCGGCCCAATTTGGCGACGGGGTGTGCATTTCCGTTAGCATTTTGTTACACACGTAAATAAAAAAAAAAAAACATGGCATGATTTTCAGCTGAAGATGTTCCAGATGAAATTGACGAAGCGGCTGTCTTCACTCTGCGAGAGGTATGAAAGAAGGAAATGGAATGGAGAGCGACAGAAAAGAGGAGGAGAAATATGGGAAGGTAGAGGAATGAGTGGAAGATAGAAAAGTATGAAAGAAAAGAATGAGGAAATTAGTTTTAAGACAATGAGAATGATAAGTGATGTAAAGCTTTAAAGTGCAATTAAAGGCCCTGACCCGCCATACGCAGAGGAATGACGAAAAAAAAAAAAAAAAATAAAAAAAAAAACATTATGGAGACACACAGGGTCTTAGGAAGAATCAAACCCCGCTCTCTGACTGTCGCGCACTTCAACGCGGACAGCATCCGCTCTCAAAAGGAGGAAATAAGCCTGTTTCTCAGGAACCATGACGTCGACGTCATGCTCATTCAGGAAACGTTTCTCAAACCGTTCCACCGCGACCCGAAAATCGTGAACTACCACATCGTCCGCCACGACAGGCTGACCGCCCCAGGAGGCGGCACACTCATTTACTTCAAGCGGTCCTTGCACTGCATACCGCTAGTTAGTCCAACCCTCGCCAAAATAAAAGTCTCGGCGTGTAAAATCTGCCTCGCCGGTCATCAACCGATCGTCCTAGCGTCCGTATATCTGTCCCCGACAAAAGAATTGCGGGAAACAGACATAAGAACCCTTCTCGACCTAGGCCCGGCTGTCATCCTCGCTGGCGATCTCAACAGCAGGCATAGCACCTGGGACCCGAACAAGTCAAACTGAAATAGTAAAATCCTCTCCAATCTCGCGGATAAGCTCAAGTTTAATATTGTAGCTCCGCAAACCCCGACGAGATACCCTACCATCGCGTCTCACAACCCATCCACATTAGACATTGCGTTGTTTAACAATGTCACCATCCCGCTGCACTCGATCGAGACCATAGACGATCTCAGATCCGACCACCGCCCGGTTCTTATGAAGCTGGGCCGGCCCGCTGGTGAGGTCCCTCTGACCAAAACCATCGTCAACTGGCGCAGCCTCGAGGTCAAACACAATACAAAGGCACGAAGGCTTGTTATACAAGCTTTACACTCGCAAAGTGCCAGACCGTATAGTCACCGTCATTCGAGACTTCCTCTCGAATCGTTCCTTCCGCTTTCGCGCCAAGTACGCTCTCTCCTCGCCCCGGCCGATTAAAGCTGGCGTCCCTCAAGGCTCTTGCCTCTCCCCGTTACTCTTCTCGCTCTACACGAGCGACATACCGAGAGACCCCTTTGTCAGGATGGCCCTTTTCGCGGACGACACCGCTCTTTATGACTCCGGCAGATATCCGGGTCTTATAACGATGCGCCTTCAGAACGCGACCACCCGCCTAGGCGAGTGGTTCCGGACGTGGCGAATCGACGTAAACCCGGAGAAAAGTGAAGCCATTCACTTCACCCACCGAAAGCCATCGACACTTGTCAAGATGGCGAAAAAACGCGGCCATGAACTCGGCCAGATCTTTCTTCGGCCAGTCCATCCCATGGAGGAAATTGGTCAAATACCTCGGCGTCAAGCCCGACGTCACACTCCAGACGCCAGGCGAGAAAGAAAGCGGCCCACGTACTGGGCAAGCTATACCCCCTGCTGTGTAAGAAGAGTAAGCTCTCTCTCAGACACAAGCTTCACCTTTACAAGGTATGCGTAAGACCTATAATGTCTTACGCAAGCGTTGTCTTCGCCCATTCGTCCGAAGACCGTCTCAAACCTATACAGACCCTCCAGAACCGTTTCACCTGCACCGCGACTGGTGCCGAATGGTACCAGCGCAATGTGGACATCCACAGCGACCTTAAACTCCCAACGATCAAGGAGCACTTCAGAGAGTGCTCCGTGACCTACTTCGCCAAGGCGGAAACTCATCCCAACCCTCTGGTGGCCAGCGCGGCCAACTACGCGCTACCTCCGAATCCCAGGACGAAAAAGCGCAGACCGTGGCACGCGCTCATTCCGACATCCCAAGGGGTCCCGCAAACCACACACACGCCCACAGTCACCGACAGCACCGACGTCACCACACACACTTCGGACACTACCAACACGCTCCGAATATCAGCATCACGCCGCCCTCGCTTCAGAACGCGGCGCCGCAGCTACTCACACACCGCGTGCACCAAGTACACCCGCGACCGTGGGCGGTCCTCGCCGCCCTGAGACTCCGATACAGGCGAAGGTAGTCGGGGAACGGGCCCGCGCCCGGCCTCGACGACCGAGTAGAATCGCCAGATAAAGCACAACAAGAACCAGACACACACAATATACAGAATCATCCGCCAGACAGCTACATCTCGCGTAGCACATTTTGGTTTCTAAAACTTCAGGCCGTGGATCCGGGTCCACGAGCCCAGTGTCAGATGAGCTGTAAGAGCCGCTGTGGCTTGCAGCCCGATCTACATCAAGAATTACGTAGGACGGTGAGGTGCCCGCAGCGCAGCACCGCGACTGCTTGCGCAGTGAATTGGTTCAAGGTCGCTGTCGTCGCTTAAAGATACGATTTCAATTTATTTCTATTGTTGCGCGCGCACCGCGTGGAGCGCGTGCGCGCAGCGCGCAGTGCACGCGCACGCGCACGCGCAGCCGCGGCCGCCGCGGTGGCAGGTGTCCCATAAAATGAAGTAGTCACGCGGGTGCGCGGCGGGGGCGCGGGGGAGCGGTCCCGCTCTGTTAATAAAATAAAAACGACGAGGGTAAGACATTACTCTTATTCATTAAAGTTAAAAATAGTGAATTAAACGTTTTTGCATCAGTTAGTTCCGCTTCCGGCCGCCGCGGCGCCGCCTCCGGTGCCGGCGTTAATTAAGGTAGCGGGGCGGGGCTGAGGTGCGGCGGGGCGGGGCGGTGCGGGGCGCGCGGGGTGCGGCGACACGACAATTTGCAAGTCAAAGCCGCTGAAAAAACCCTAAAACACCCGACGCGCAGCCCCGCCGCCCCGCCGCGCCGCACCGCGCCCCGCCCCGCGCGCACAGCGACGCCCGCGGAGTCGTTACTAAATCAATTGACAGCGATCTATCGCTTCACGTGCGCGTGTGCGTCCGCCCGCTGCTCACGCGCACGCACGCACGCACGCACGCACGCACGCACGCACGCACACGCGGCAGTACCTATTGTTATGAACAATATCAGCCAACAGGTGGCGGCGCGGCCGCGTTGCACCGGCTCTGCTTAACGTCGCCGCGGTAAGTTACAGTTAAGTTAAACAGTTCGTTGTTGTTGTTGTTGTTGTTATACACTTCAAACTATACGTTGCGTGCGTAATGCTTAGCATTGTGAGCTAAGCAGTGAGCTGTGTGATACTTTGCCTTGCTCTAAACTATGTCTACGGGGACATCGCTTTTGGTCTCAGCTTCTTGGCTAATACGAAAACACTTATTTAACGTGTACAACCCCCCCCCCCCCCCCTCCTCCCGCGACAGTCGCGTCGCTGCGGCACGCTGCGGCACGCTGCGGCACGCTACGGCACGCTGCGGCACGCTGACACGGCTGCGCGGCCTTGCGACGTGTGCCTCTGATAAGTGCTGCCTCGCTCTAAGACATTCGCTTTCAGGTAGAACACTACGAGACGCAGAAACAACTTGCCCCTCCCTCCCCAAATAAAAGTTAAGTTGAGCTGAAACAATTTCAGCTCAACTTACAGACAGACAACGTCGCTTAGTACCCAATACGCGACGCCGCACCTGCCGCCGAGCATCGGCCCGCGGCACCCGCGCGTACCTTTATTGCATTATCTGTCTATCTATATATCGTCTTTTATTGTTATAAATAAATATAGTAATACTAATATATATATTTTTTTTTTTTTTTTTGGAAAAAAAGAGATAAAATTTGTGTGCAAAAGTACACGCTGCTTATTACTAGTGAATACAGCAAAAACATATTTTTTTAATTAGTTATTAATAAATTAATCACAACAATGCCCACTCCGCCGATTCGCTGTTCTGCTCTCGATCTCTCGCGGAGGTGAATTTCGTTAGCTCTCATTTGTTTTGTCGTAATTGCCCGAGATATGAGCGTCGATCGGTCCGCCGCCCCGCCCCGCCCGGCCCGGCGCCGCGCCGCACCCGCGCCGCGCCCGCGCCGCACCGCCCCGACGCTTTATTGGATTGCTTTATTGGCTCTTTGCAGTAAAACGAGTCCCTGTAACCGCACCGCGCCGCAGCCGCGCCGCCGCCGCGCCGCCGCCGCGCAGCCGCCGCGCGGATCCAGCTTTAAACGTCTGCTGCTTTTTGTTTACGTTGCTAACATGGACAGTTCGCCAGAACAATGAGCTGCACTTGAAATGATTCAAACAACCATCGAAATATAAAATAATTTTAACTGTAGTCTTGACAGCCATGTTGTTTTGGATACAGCTCATTATTTCTAAAAGAGGTTAACATTTTAAATTATTTACAGTTTATATATTTTTTCTGTTATTTCCGCTGTGATTCGACGTTTTGTTAGTGAAACGGTGGCGGTGGCGGTGGCGGTGGCGGTGGCGGTGGCGGTGGCGCCGGCGGCGGCGGCGGTCGCGCGTCGCGTTACTACTGATAAATTTTATTTACGAAAGCGCCACCCGGCGGCGAGCGGACACACTAACATAGGCGGCGACCAATTGCGACTCATAGGGGGCGCTGATATTATCTTACGTTACGTTATTTTGTATAAAATCAATATTTAATTAGATATAAAATGGAATTATTTCGCTGTATAATTTGAATTAAAATATTAGACAAACATGAGCAGAACATCGGCAAGTTTACTGACGGTAACACCTGTAAGTTGTGTATGCGGCGGCAGATGGCGCTGCGCCCGCCGCACGCCGCACGCCGCACGCCGCACCCTGCCCGCTACCTGTCCGTGTGATGGCAACAAGCTATTGCAAGTGGAAGGAACGCTTTCCTTTGGCAGCAGGTCGATGAAAGACGTTTTCACGAAATGACGAGATTTCTGTATTTTTGTAAGCCTCAAGGTAGGAACGCAGGACGTAGTTCACCTCACTACGTAAACTTTATCATGTCTGCCGGCGAAGCGTCTACGCCTTTGGTATTACAATTAATGTTATCATTAACTTGGAGATTTCAGCATCATCAACAGGCTTTGGGAAAAACACCTGAATGTCATCACTTCCTATAGTCAGCAGTTGAAGAACGCGAACAGTTGCGTGCGCAAATGCTAGGTCTAAAATTTAGCACAAAACAGTGTTAAACTGTGTTATCCGTAACAAATCTATCTGGAACGTGTAGATAAAGTGCACATGCACTTGTTATAGTGTTATCTAAATGTGAAACATTGATCTACAACTAAAAATCAGTGAATTAAAATCATTAACTAGTGATTAAATTTCCGAATACCCACAAAAAAAAAATATTTTCGATTGTTTACATTGCGGCGATAGAAATGTTGTCGTATAATGTTGCCAGACGGAAATTGTAATTATCCAAAATTAACAATAAATAATATCGAGAATGGATGCTCAGACCTCAGAATCAGCTGTCTCAGTGGAATCTAACAACAAAAAGCTTGTTCAACAAGTATTTCACCCAAGTTTTTTTAATAAAACACGCCCTACCGCAGTTAATGATAGCAATCATGATGCTGACAGCTGAATCATGAAGCTGATATAGTTAATGAATCTCATCAAAAATCGGTGGAATCTCTCTTGCAACCTGGGCAGGCAACCCCACCATGGCAAAGGGTGCCCAAGCGCCGCCGAATTGAAATGTCGCCGACCTCACCATCCCAAGTAGAACCAACGCTTACCTGAAGGGTAGGCAACGCACTGGCATCGCTGGTGACCGTGGGCGGCGGTGAATCACTTACCATCAGGTGACCCGTCTTGCTCGTTTGCCTACTAGATCTTATAAAAAAAAAAAAAAAAACGCTCACATCAAACAGTTTTCAGGGCCTGACCTTAGACGAGACTGATAATACGAACTCTGGAAATTCAAAGCCAGTTAGTAAGATTCAGCGCGATGACAGCTCACCGAGCGCACGACCGCTGAATGGCTTCTCGGCAGGAACCTGGCGCCGCGACCGACAAGGGCCGTCGGGCCGGTGCCCCCCTTGGAGAGGGTTCCTGGGGTGGATATGGTGATGCGTCTCGTATTCCGACGCGTCGCCACGTAGGGATTTTTAACAGGAGGGGTGCTTCACACCCCTCCTCGAGATGGGCCCGGTCATTCGGGCGCCGTTCGGGGGGTCGTGGATGAACTGCAATAATTTATCCCGCGACCCCACGAACACGTGGCTGAGAGTGGAATACCGTGTGAAGCTTTTTAGTCGGTTGGAGTCCGACACTACCACCATCGCCGGCCTAATTTGGCGACGGGGTGTGCATTTCCGTTAGCATTTTGTTACACACGTAAATATAAAAAAAAAAAAAAAGTTAGTATGATTCCACCCACAATGTTGTACGGCATAGAGGACAGGACATAAATGAGTTCAAAGTGTTTAAACACTGTCACTCACGAAAACAACTATAAAATTAAAGTTCTGAACAAAAACCCTCTCCGTATCCTCGTTAACACCATAGATGGATACCAGAAGGTGAATAATCTTATCAGAGACAAAGGCTTCATTGGCCACACATTTTCTCGAAAAGCCACAAAATGCTATCGAAAAGTTATTACAAATCTACACCACAGCAGCCCACACTCTGCTATTGTGGAGAATATTGAAGCCTCCGGCAACAAAGTCCGGGTGAGATAGTAAATGCTCGATTCGGACCGGGAAAAAACCCCACTTCTAGTTTTTTTGTCAACTTAGAACCCCACCCAAGCAACAAGTCTGTCAAAGACGTTAAATATATATTTCATCAATCAATAAAAATTGAAGATGCCCGTAGACCAAAGATAGTAGAACGATCTCACCGTTGTCACGCGATAACGATGCACCGTTGTGCGCTGAAGCTGCGTCTAGTGTTCACATAGACCCTAAGGACCCGCCTGATAGAACCGAAAATTCTGACAACCTTAACCCTATAGAAAGATTAATTACAAAACAAAGCGAAAAGATTGAAGTACTAATCCAACAAATAGGTGCGCTCCGAGCCCTACTAACGACACTTGTTGCAACACTGTCACCGTGACTTCCCCACGCACTGCCCCTGGGACATTGATGGCCTCGCGCGTAACACACTGGAATTAGAAGTTATTATTAGAACCAACAAACTACTTATTTCAGACATAGACATAGTACTTATTTCAGAAGCTCACGTCACGTCAAGAAGTAATATCAAAATCCCAGGGTACTGCGTATATTTCACACCCCATCCTGATGGCGGAGCGCACGCTGGATCTGCTGTCATCATTAAAGCATGTATAAAACACTGCCCCCTAGAATCTTACGCAACTTCCCACATCCAAGCTACAACAGTGAGAGTTGAAGAACCCTTCAGTGCTTTCAACGTTTCAGCCATCTATTGTCCTTCAAAGTACAAGACAAGAGATACTATGCTCACGACCTACTTCAGAACATTGGGTAAACGTTTCGTTGCTGGCGGTGACTGGAACGCTAAACATACCTTCTGGGCTTCGCGAGTGACTACCACTCGCGGTCGGGCGCTGAAATCATGCGTCGACATAAACGACCTACTACCTTTGTCATCAGGAGAGCCAACTTACTGGCCCAAAGATGTGCGCAAAGAACCGGACCTACTAGACTTCTTTGTGACCAAAAATATATGCAGCATGTATACGAGCATCGGATCATGCCTAGACGGTTCATCGGATCACACGCTTGTAATTCTAACAGTGAGCCTAACTATAACTAACAACGAAACCAATAAGGATTTTTGAAGCAGCAATAGAACTGATCGGGATTCGTTTCGCGAATACATATACAACGTATGGATGTATACACCTGAACCCAACCCTCGCAGTCACTCTAATGTTCCTACTGAAATTAGACAAAAAGTACAAGAAAAACGAAAACTGCGCCGTATCTGGCAAAATTCACATCAACCTCAAGACATAACCGCCCTAAACCGTGCTATAAAGGAGCTTAAACTACTCTTACAGGACTCTGCCAATGAAATCGCACGAGCACACATAAACCAGTTGTCTTCGTCAGGTAAAGGAGAGCAGTCCTTGTGGAAAGCCACTAAACACGGTAAAAAATCTCAAAAGTCTTTTCCTCCGCTCAGAAGACGGTCATCTTGGGCCAGAACGAATGAAGAAAAAGCAAATGCGTTTGCTAGACATCTCGCGTTAGTGTTTCAACCAAACGAAGCCACAGATACGAGCGCTGAAACCGAAATTGATAAGATACTATATCAAGACCTACAACTATGCCTTCCTTTGAAACCATTCTCCCCGAAGGAATTACTTAGAGAAATTAGTAATATGGACATAAAGAAAGCCCCGGGATTTGACTTAATCACGCCTAAAATCCTCAAAGAACTTCCAAAAAAATGTTTGGCGATGTTAGCAAGTGTCTTTAACGCTACGCTTAGAATAGGCTACTTCCGGCTCTTTGGAAGATCTCACAGATCATCATGATCCACAAACATGGTAAACCAGTACACGAAACAGGATCATATCGCCCAATTAGCTTACTACCAGTCCTTTCGAAACTTTGGAAAAAAGTTTTTCTATCAAGACAGAAGCGATTAATCCAAGAAGTAGATATTATACCTGATCACCAATTCGGCTTTTGTCAACGACACTCTACGACCCAACAAATGCATCGTGTTTATAGCACTATCAGACAAAGCTTTGAAGGGAAAGAATACTGCTCTGCGCATTCTTGGATGTACAACAGGCTTTTGATAGAGCGTGGCATAAAGGCTTACTATCAAAAATTAAGACTCATTTACCTCATGTGGTGTTCCCTATTCTGCAGTCCTACCTAAGTGAGCGTTTCTTTCAAGTTAAAGAAGGAGATGCAAGATCAGCTCTCCATCAATGTCTTGCAGGTGTTCCACAGGGTTCAGTCCTGGGCCCCGCATTGTATAACATTTTCACATGTCACCTCCCACAGTCGCCGAATGTTACCTTGGCATCATTTGCTGATGATACAGTTTTCCTCTCCTGCAATCGTGCCCCAAGTGTTGCTTCTTCACAGCTGCAGACACAGTTAAATGCAACTGCTGAGTGGTTCCAAAAATGGGGTGTAAACGCAAGTGCCTTCAAATCTCAACATATAACATTTGCCCTCCGAAAAGGCGACTGTCCACCTGTCACATTGGGTGAGGATGTACTGTCGCAGTCTGATCGTATAAAATACCTTGGATTCCATCTGGATCGCCGAATGACATGGAAGGAACATATCAGAAACAGAAGGGATGCTATCAACCACCGTATCCGCAACCTACTCTGGCCGTTGGGCAGGCAGTCCGCACTTTCTCTGCACAACAAGACTATGATCTACACATCAATGCTAAAGTCCATGTGGTTGTATGGCATAGAAATCTGGTCCACAGCAAGCAAGACACACATTCAATGCATTCAGCGAGTTCAAAATTACATCTTACGTACAATTTGTGATGCGCCTTGGTTCGCAAAAAACAATGAGCTGCATGAATACCTCCACATGAAGTGCCCGTTTCTTGAATTACGAGTAAGTATCGGATGGTAACTCTTCGATCGCTCAATACTCGTACAATTTTCTCGACTTTCGCAACATTTTCTGGTGTGACTGACGTCGATGGACGCGGTGACGGCTGCAACGATGTTCGTCTGCCGTGCTCGTTCTCGTTCTCCCCACTCGAAATTGAGAAAGGTGGGCACCTTGTGACAGTGACAGTGGAATACGGCGGAGCAGACTCTCTTTTCTTACCAAGGAGTATGTATGTCGTTCTCTCTACTTTTTGCTACCCCATCGTACTCGTGGCGCACCACCGCTGATCCGGGGAGCGTTGATAGTTTATTTTACACCAGTTTAAATAAAAGTTTTGACGTTTGCGTACCGATACCGTAGTGATAGGGCCGCGCGGGCCGGATGTACCCCCGCCCAGCGCGGCGCACACCGGACATCAAAACGTGGGCCCGCCGGCATAAATTGTATAAACTAGGAAACGTTTACCTGCTGCAGGGCGGGAGTAAAACGGATGGTTACCGCTACGTGCAAACGTCACCAAGATACTGTTCAGATGAATGTTACCGAGGGGCCCAAATGTTATTCGCAACACGTGCGGTCAAAGTCAAAAGGCCCTTAAATCATAAAACAGTCAAAAATAATGGGAAAGTTTTGTCGGATAAAGAATGTGTTAACGAGTTCCCATTTCTTTCGCTCCGTATGCAGCAGCAGCAGCCCGGCGAAGGGGGCGCTTTGCGGCCTAAACCCAAGAGCTCAGCGGAACCCGGCGCGCACAGAGCCGCGGCGGCGCGGGCCCACGGCTCGTGCCAATAATACAGCGTACTGTTGTTGAACCAGTATCTACGTCTCTACGTGACGCTGGGCACGGGGCCAGCACGGCGCGGGGCACCACCACCCGCTTGTTAAATGTTACGAGGTGTGCGGTGCCAGGTGTGGATGCGCGGGCGCAAGCTGATGCTGCTTACTTTGACATTGACAAGCAGTCGGTTCAGTCAAAAATGAGACATTGCCGAGTGAGCTGGTCTCACTTCGACGTGCGCCTGAACTGTTCCACCGTTCGGAGGGCGCGCGCGCGTTGCGGCGGCGGTGCGGCGGCGGTGCGGCGGCGGTGCGGCGAGCTCGAGGAAACTCATTTAACTAGATCTGGAACTAGTGAGGGAAGCGATCTAGGTCCGTTGAACTTGTTGTAATGATTAATGATTTGCCAGACGTCATCAGAAATGCTACACCGGCAACCTGACGTTCATCCTCGCCATAGAGAAGAGAAAGAAAGTAAAACTTTTATTCGGTACAGAACAATTTAACATACACGTATTAAATTACACACACCGAAATGGCATCCAGCTCAGCTGTTACACGCTGCAACTGAAAGCTGCAGCGCTCGGGGTCGGTCGGTGCCGCCAGTTGCCAGACAACAAACACAAAAGTGAAAATATTTAAAAGAATATCGACACTAAGAGCGCACACAAACCCGGATAACGTTTAGAATCCGTGACAAAGACAGATATAAAATTACAATAACACTGCGCCGCACACTGCGCCGCACACTGCGCCGCACACTGCGCCGCACACTGCGCCGCAGACCGCGCCGCACACTGCGCCGCAGACCGCGCCGCAGACCGCGCCGCAGACCGCGCCGCACACTGCGCCGCAGACCGCGCCGCACACTGCGCCGCAGACCGCGCCGCACACTGCGCCGCACACTGCGCCGCACACTGCGCCGCACACTGCGCCGCACACTGCGCCGCACACTGCGCCGCACACTGCGCCGCAGACCGCGCCGCACACTGCGCCGCAGACCGCGCCGCAGACCGCGCCGCACACTGCGCCGCACACTGCGCCGCACACTGCGCCGCACACTGCGCCGCACACTGCGCCGCACACTGCGCCGCAGACCGCGCCGCACACTGCGCCGCAGACCGCGCCGCAGACCGCGCCGCACACTGCGCCGCACACTGCGCCGCACACTGCGCCGCACACTGCGCCGCACACTGCGCCGCAGACCGCGCCGCACACTGCAGCCTCTTGTGCGTCGAGTGCACATTGCGTCTAAGATATTTATACAAAAATTTTAACCGATGGAAACAGTCGCGCACCGTCGCTCTCGTGTGCGGTTCAACTCGCAGTGCGGCCCTGCGGCGGGGCCGGACTGCGAGTGCGCGTGCGTGCGCCGACGACTCGCTCTATAGATCTATCTGACACGAAAAGTTGAGGCTGACATGATAATATTTTTTTATTTGCTTAACTGTTCCAAGTTCCATAAATTTTGACTAACAGGGATTTATATTAGTGCATTACAAGAAGCCCATTTTTGTATTCTTTACAAATCTTCATTAATTTTATTAACGCTTCGTTTCGCGTGTGTGTGTGAGCTTTGCAGTCAGTTTCTCACTACGTGTACACTTCTACTATTTTTATTAAAATACCCCACTTTAACAGTTTAACAATCGACAACAAAGCATTAAATTGTAAGATAAATTAACTAACACATATTGTACAGGGTGTCTGGTGGCAGATTTATGTCCTCAAATTTAAATAAAAAATAATATGTTTGACATATAATTTTACTAAAAGTATTAAAAGATAGAGTACAAATGCGGATTTCATTTTTTAAAGATAATGTCATCCAAATGTCTTCCATCCTGTTGCACACACACACACACACACACACTGTTCGAAACGGAGCCTCGTATTCCGTGCCACACGCTGCAATAAACTTGGTTCAATTGCGCTGATTTCTCGCCGAATATTTTCTTTTAAGTCCACAACAGTTCGCGGATTGTTGTTGTTGGCGTAAACTCTCTCTTTGAGGTAGCCCCACAAAAAAAATCCATTGGAGTTAGGTCGGGTGACCTCGGTGGCCACGGGATGTTCCCAAAGCGACTAATCAGTTTTTGAGGGAGATTTTCTCGCAACAAATCCATCGAAGCTCTGGCCGTGTGTGCGGTCGCACCTGTACCGCATCCTGTTGAAACCACGTGTGTGATGAGAATGATGAGAATGATGAATCAGCTCGCAGGTTCGGCAAAAAGAAATTCGAAATCATGAGCCGATTATTCTCACCATTGACATTCGTCGCTTGGCCCCGTGCATTTTCAAAACAAATGGTCCGATTATCCCATTCGTGGATAAAGCGCACCAAACAGTTACCCTTGGGCAATGTCATGGTTTTTGGTGCTTCAGTCGAGGATTGCGAGTTCTTAGAGCCCAGTAACGGCAATTTTGCTTGTTTACGTGTCCGTGTAAATGAAAATGAGCCTCGTCGCTCCAAAAAATGGAGTTCACAGTGCGAAAACGCTCCAACATGGTTTCACAAAAAAATTTGCGTGACGCAAAGTAATTTTTTTTTAATTCTTGAATTATTTGAATTTTAAAAGGATGAAACTTCATATCTCTTTTCAAAATTTCATGCACGCATGCTCTTGCAAGTCCCAGTGAAGCTGCCCTTTTCCGTATCGAAAGTCGTGCATTTTCACGTAAACTGCGTTCAACCAGTTCAATGTTTTCGGGGGTCCTTGACGATCGACTAGGTCCTGGCCGTGGTGTGTCCATAACCGAAGCAGTTGCGCGGAACCTCTCCACCCACGAACGAATTAAATTCACACTCGGCCCATCGCCTATCCGTCGAATATTGAAATGTGAACAAAACTGTCGGCTGTCGGAGCGAGTACGTAAGAATCGTTACTCTTGAAAAATGCTTCAATAGCGAACGCGCGATGCTCACCCGACCACTGCACCACTGCACCACTGCACCACTGCACCACTGCACCACTGCACCACTGCACCACTGCACCACTGCACCACTGCACCACTGCACCACTGCACCACTGCACCACTGCACCACTGCACCACTGCACCACTGCACCACTGCACCACTGCACCACTGCACCACTGCACCACTGCACCACTGCACCACTGCACCACTGCACCACTGCACCACTGCACCACTGCACCACTGCACCACTGCGACATCGTGACTAAGAAATCCGCACGATCGGTGATTCTAATGACACCACCTTCCCCACCACCCCGCACTGTTTATAACTTATTGAGATACTCGTTTTTTTAAATATAAATCTGCCGCCAGACACATTTTACTTCACATATTGTACTTCACATATTGTACTACTCATATTGTACTTCACATATTGTACTACACATATTGTACTACACATATTGTACTACACATATTGTACTACACATATTGTACTACACATATTGTACTACACATATTGTACTTCACATATTGTACTTCACATATTGTACTACACATATTGTACTTCACATATTGTACTTCACATATTGTACTACACATATTGTACTACACATATTGTACTACACATATTGTACTACACATATTGTACTACACATATTGTACTACACATATTGTACTTCACATATTGTACTTCACATATTGTACTACACATATTGTACTTCACATATTGTACTTCACATATTGTACTACACATATTGTACTACACATATTGTACTTCACATATTGTACTTCACATATTGTACTACACATATTGTACTACACATATTGTACTACACATATTGTACTTCACATATTGTACTACACATATTGTACTACACATATTGTACTTCACATATTGTACTACACATATTGTACTACACATATTGTACTACACATATTGTACTACACATATTGTACTACACATATTGTACTTCACATATTGTACTACACATATTGTACTTCACATATTGTACTTCACATATTGTACTACACATATTGTACTACACATATTGTACTTCACATATTGTACTTCACATATTGTACTACACATATTGTACTACACATATTGTACTACACATATTGTACTTCACATATTGTACTACACATATTGTACTACACATATTGTACTTCACATATTGTACTACACATATTGTACTACACATATTGTACTACACATATTGTACTACACATATTGTACTACACATATTGTACTACACATATTGTACTACACATATTGTACTTCACATATTGTACTTCACATATTGTACTACACATATTGTACTTCACATATTGTACTTCACATATTGTACTACACATATTGTACTACACATATTGTACTTCACATATTGTACTTCACATATTGTACTACACATATTGTACTTCACATATTGTACTACACATATTGTACTACAGATAATGTACTACACATAATGTACTACACATATTGTACTACACATATTGTACTTCACATATTGTACTTCACATATTGTACTACACATATTGTACTACACATATTGTACTACACATATTGTACTACAGATAATGTACTTCACATATTGTACTACACATATTGTACTACACATATTGTACTTCACATATTGTACTTCACATATTGTACTACACATATTGTACTACACATATTGTACTACACATATTGTACTTCACATATTGTACTACACATATTGTACTACACATATTGTACTTCACATATTGTACTACACATATTGTACTACACATATTGTACTACACATATTGTACTTCACATATTGTACTTCACATATTGTACTACACATATTGTACTTCACATATTGTACTACACATATTGTACTACAGATAATGTACTACACATAATGTACTACACATATTGTACTACACATATTGTACTTCACATATTGTACTTCACATATTGTACTACACATATTGTACTACACATATTGTACTACAGATAATGTACTTCACATATTGTACTACACATATTGTACTACACATATTGTACTTCACATATTGTACTTCACATATTGTACTACACATATTGTACTACACATATTGTACTACACATATTGTACTTCACATATTGTACTACACATATTGTACTACACATATTGTACTTCACATATTGTACTACACATATTGTACTACACATATTGTACTACACATATTGTACTACACATATTGTACTACACATATTGTACTACACATATTGTACTTCACATATTGTACTTCACATATTGTACTACACATATTGTACTTCACATATTGTACTTCACATATTGTACTACACATATTGTACTACACATATTGTACTTCACATATTGTACTTCACATATTGTACTACACATATTGTACTTCACATATTGTACTACACATATTGTACTACAGATAATGTACTACACATAATGTACTACACATATTGTACTACACATATTGTACTACACATATTGTACTACACATATTGTACTACACATATTGTACTTCACATATTGTACTTCACATATTGTTCTACACATATTGTACTTCACATATTGTACTTCACATATTGTACTACACATATTGTACTACACATATTGTACTTCACATATTGTACTTCACATATTGTACTACACATATTGTACTTCACATATTGTACTACACATATTGTACTACAGATAATGTACTACACATAATGTACTACACATATTGTACTACACATATTGTACTACACATATTGTACTACACATATTGTACTACACATATTGTACTTCACATATTGTACTTCACATATTGTACTACACATATTGTACTTCACATATTGTACTTCACATATTGTACTACACATATTGTACTACACATATTGTACTTCACATATTGTACTTCACATATTGTACTACACATATTGTACTTCACATATTGTACTACACATATTGTACTACAGATAATGTACTTAGCGACCACACCTCAAATTCCCAACTGTACACTGAATGCGAATGAACGGCAGGTCACTCGCAGCTTGCAACATTTGAGATAATTTATTGACAGAACAACGAACGCAACGTGCACAACGTGAACAACGTGCGCGTCGTTCAACGACAGACGTCGACTCTCGAGCATTGACAGTGGACGTTTGCAGCGGGATATATAGAGAGTGGTGCAGCGGTGCAGCGGTGGAATGGTGGAGTGAATGCGGTAACGTTGCGGTAACGTGGCGGTAACGTTGCGGTAACGTTGCGGTAACGTTGCGGTAACGTTGCAGGTAATGTTGCGGTAACGACGTAAACAACCGGCGCTAAGTAACCGCACGGGCCGCCGGTGCAGTTAATGTAATGTATCCCAGCGCGGGGCCCGACGGGAGCGTTAGCTCGCGGCGGGCGCACGGTACCGGCGGAGGCGGGCGGCGGGCGGCGGGCGCACGGTGCCGGCGGAGGCGGGCGGCGGGCGGCGGGCGCACGGTGCCGGCGGAGCGCAATCCACGTGAATGTCGTCTTTTTGTTAAATAATAAGTTGCATTAATTATAAAATTATCATCAAAAATTTTACTCAAGCGACAATTTTTTTTTATATTATCACGCCTTCTTCCCAGTAGGGGTAGACAGAGGTGATTAAACACCCAGTTTTCGCCAGATGTGGTCAGATTAGGTATTCAGACAGGTCAGTCAATTTATTCATATTCAAATTGTATGTTATCAAAAAGGGGACATTCACGGGGCTTGGCGAGGTGCGCGCGCCGCCCGCTTCCGCCTCCGCCGGCACCGAGCGCCCGCCGCCCGCCGCCCGCCTTTATTCGCACTGTAGCTAGCGCTCGACTTCTACCGAAGTTGGTTTATTAAAAATGTTAGCGGCAGGCGGCGGGCGGCGGGCGGCGGGCGGCGTGCGGCGGGCGGCGGGCTGCGGGCGCCGGCGGCGTCTGTTTGCTTGCCGTCTTCTTGTTTTCATTTGCAAATTTGTAATGAAAACTGTGGCCGCAGTACTCTCGCGCTCTTAAATGAGAAATTTGGTAGAATTGTAGCTATCAAACCGCACCACACCCGCAGCACACCCGCAACACAGCCGCAGCGCACCTGCAGCGCACCCGCAGCACAGCCGCAGCACAGCCGCAGCGCACCCGCAGCACAGCCGCAGCACAGCCGCAGCGCACCCGCACCACACCCGCAGCACACCCGCAGCACAGCTGCAGCACAGCCGCAGCGCACCCGCAGCACAGCCGCAGCACAAACGCACCGCACCAGCTTCGCCGCCGCCCGCTGTGGAAAGCACCAACGTGCGTTCTGTCACCACCGCGGGGGTGGTTAATGGTTGTGTGGCTCCAGGAGCTGATGCTGAGCCCTGGTAACCTTTTTAATGGAATTTATAATTAATTAAATTGTATTTGTACTTGTTCTGTAAACATTTAAAAATAGCAGATATTAGGGCGGGGGCGGGGGCTGCGCCCGCTGCGCCCGCTGCGCCCGCTGCGCCCGCTGCGCTCGCTGCGCCTGTTGCCTGCGCGACGCTCTGTGCCGCCGTATAGGAATTGCACGAACACTAACATACAAATCTTGGTGCAGCGGCGTGTTGTGCGGCGGCAGGCTGGTGCGGCGGCGTGTTGTGTGGCGGCGGGCTGGTGCAGTGGCGTGTTGTGCGGCGGCAGGCTGGTGCGGCGGCGTGTTGTGTGGCGGCGGGCTGGTGCGGTGGTCTGACGCGACCCCCAAACGACAATTTAATAAAGAAAGCTAAACCCTCGCCGCGCCTCCGTAGTAATAACGTTTGTAAAAATATCCGCAGACACACTGTTAAGGGTGAGCTCCGCCGCACGCCGCACTCCGCACGCCGCACGCCGCACGCCGCACGCACAATTCGCGTGCGTGCGACAGTCCCGCACCGAGCCCGCTCTGAGCGCATTCTGCAGGAGCTTGTTGTGGCTCGCGAGAGTACACTGCGACAATCATTGTGCGACTTGTTCGCACCTGCGTGCGTACGCAATAGTCGGAGCCCTCTCCTGTATGTGCAAGCACAGACAGGTTTCCATAACAGTTAATTTGCGTCCCCACTGCTGGGACATAGGCCTACCCTCAATATGCAAGCGATGGGCCACAGTCACCGCGCGGGCCCAATGCGGTTTGGTGACTTCACACACAGCTTGGAATAAATTCCAATTAACGTGCAGGTTTCCACCGGATGTCCTCCTTCACCGTTCGTATCACGCTGATGTAACTGAAAATCACAAATGTACATAACTTAAATATTAAACTTATCCGTACGCGCCGGGATTCGTACCCGCGACCTTCGGAACGAGGGCTGCATGCTCTAACCATTAGGCCGGCGAGCTCCTACAGACAAGTAGAACTGATTTTAAATATTGCAATAATAATTACAATATTTTTTTAAAGCGGAAGCGATATTTGGTACAAAAAGGTATTATCTTTAAACAGAAGTGAAACTTCCTCTTTACAGGGAGGGGTGCGGTCTCATAGAGTTTTATTTGTACGTCGCCTTAACCCGCGCGCGCTGCCAATATTAAATTCTGCGAGAGCGTCCCCCGCGCGCCCCGCCGCACCGCCGCGCCGCCGCGCCGCCGCGCCCCGCCGCCGCGCGCCCCGCGACTACATGATGCGTTTGTTCTGGTCAGTTGCTCGCATGCATCTTGCAACTTGCCGCACGCACGCACGCTCACTTTCCGGGGCAACTGGGTTTGCAGCACAAGCACTCATTTAATAGTGCCCGCGTAAACTCAAGCACGCGCGGAGCGGCGGCTGTGCGGCGGCGGTGCGGCGGCGGTGCGGCTCCTCAGGACAATTATAATCATTAAAATTGTTTTCGTGTTGAAATTGAGCCGCCTGCGTCCCAGCGACTCCGGCGAGCGCCGACCTCCAGTTGGGAAAGGATTAATTGGACCCCCCCCATCCGGATCAATGAGCTCTGCGTAATGCGATTGTCTTTCGGCTAATAATGAGAACTATCTTTAAAAATGTTTGGTAACTTTTTATCATTTTCAAAAGATCAAACTAATAAACAACGACTGGCTACATACCGGCTGTGCCCCCACGCCCCCACGCCCCCACGCCCCCACGCCCCCTGCCCCCACGCCCAACGCCAGCGCCATCCGTTCGCGACTCGTCTAAAGAGCTGCTCGCTGGGTTACTCGGCCGCGGTGCCTGGCCGACAACTTGCCAAATATCGAAGCGTTTGGAACTCTATCAGTTGGCAGGTGCACCTTCACTCTGTTGTTGCGTGGAGCCGGTGCTGGTGCGCGCGGCCGGGGGCTGCTGCTGCTGTACAAACACACACACACCCACACACCCCGCCTGTGCACCGCCGGTTGCGTGGTGCAGCCTTCTATTTCGTACCGGCGTCCGGCGCGCTGCTGCAGCCGGACCGGCCTCGAGCCGCAGGCGGCGGCGGCGGTAGCGATGCGCATGTTTTTCCTCGCAATGTTCGGGTGCTGCGAGCGCCCCCTGTGGTAACGTCCGAATTGAATACCAACTTATAAAAGGATTACTCACCGACAGTACGATTCGGTGCCGGCGGTGCTGGCGGTACTGGCGGTGCTCGTGGTGCTGGTGGTGCTGGTGGTGCTGGTGGTGCTGGTGGTGCTGGTGGTGCCGGTAGTGTTGGCTGTGCCGGCGGTGCTAGCTCATGGCATTGGATTATCACTCAGTCAACACGTTTGTTAGGACAATATAATAATTGTAACAGAACCGCGCCGACAAAGCGTCCGGTCCAGCGGGCGCGCACAAAGCGCTCCCTCACCGCCCAACACCCCGCGCCCACTCTATACCAATCCCAGTCCCAATCCCAATCCCACACCCTCCAAGCGAGCAACAGCCGCTCATTGAAATCGAATGTCATTAAGTGAGAAATGAATAAAAAGGCTTAAAGCGTCGCCCGCCGGGGCGCGCGCGCGCCGACAATACGCATTGTCGAGTGCGCCTCAATTAAATCCATCTGCGCTTTGATATCGCGCCACATTCCGCCGATACCGCCCCGCCGGCTCACCACCCCGCCGGCTCACCGCCCCGCCGGCTCGCCGTCGGCACCCCGGCCACACCCTCCCACGCGCCCTCGAGCCCTCGCGCCCTCTCGCGCCGCCTCCCCTGCTGGAGGTTAATAATGATTATTAATATAGTTTAGAGTCGTTAGTTGTAAATGAAGCGACCGACAACTTGTCTAATAACGCGCCGAGCAAACAGCGGGGGTGCGGCGGCGGTGCGGCGGCGGTGCGGCGGCGGTGCGGCGGCGGTGCGGCGGTGCGGGGTCGCACACCCGCAGCTTGCGGGCCCCATTCGCCGGTAATGCAAGGAAAGAGTTGCGTTGGCAAATTAAGTAATTTTTGTTTTATTAGCAACTAAACAACCGCAGCTCACTCGCAGCGCACTCGCAGCGCACTCGCAGCTCACTCGCAGCTCACGCACAGCGCACTCACAGCGCACTCGCAGCGCACACACAGCGCAGTCGCAGCGCACTCGCAGCTTACTTGCAGCTCACTCGCAGCGCACGCACAGCGCAGTCGCAGCGCACTCGCAGCGCACTCGCAGCTCACTCCCAGCGCACGCACAGCGCAGTCGCAGCGCACTCGCAGCGCAGCCACCGAACGTCGTGGTTGCATCTCGTACGCGTGTTCCCGCAGGCATCCGCTCGCGGGTAGCGCTGGTGCGGGGCGCACGCTCCGCCGGCGCCTGGCCCGCCCCGCGCAACGTGTGCAAGTCGATGAGCGGCGAAGATGCAAGCAGCAAGCGGCGCGCGCGCACTCCCTGGCCACCTAACGACACTACACCACGCCCCCCCAGAGACCGTCCCACGGGCGACAACAATCGGGAAATCTTACTTTACATCCGGATTCTGTGCTTCTGACAGCGCTCTTGTCGGCGGCATCAGGTACGCACCGGATCCTGTCGGTCGGTATTGCGATGGTGAGTTTCGCGCGGTGTTAGAGAACTGTGTCCCGGGAGCGTGTTTGCATTGACGTGTGACGTGTGACGTGCGACGTGTGACGACGTCAGCATCACGCACTGCTCCAGTATATACAATGTGACGGTTTAGGACGATCCATAGACACGGAGGTATGTTTTCCATTTACCAGAAGTTTGAACACTTCTTCATGACTCGACGAAACCGCGCGGGGGCGGGGCACCTGCGCACGCGGTTGCTTTTAAACCAGCCACCGATCTTTGAATCTCGGACGAAAACATGCGTACATGGTGCAAGGTCTTTATAAATAAATATGTATTTTTGTTGTCACGGCGAGAAGCCGATGACGACTCGGGCGATGTACAAAAAGTCGAAGCCTGGATATGTAGTCTAACATATCTGGGGCCTCAGCTGCCTGATCGCCAAAGAACTCGCCAGGTAGAGGCAAGGGCCCTCCCTAAATAAGTTCGGCAGCCGAGCTATTAATGTCTTCCTTGTGTGCACTATGGCTCCCTACCATTACAATTGGTAGGAACTCGACGCAATTCAATGTCGATGAAGCTGTATGTATAAATTTATATCGAGCAGCAGGTAGCTGCAATGTCCCGCGCGGCGGAGCGCCATGTGTTGCTTGCGATCGCCGGCACGCCAGGCAAGGGCGCCTCCATTCTATGAAATCTTTTCCTGTTCCTGACCAAATGTACCGTGCCGACACTAGCTTCGTGGTACAGTTTGCACCCGGGTGACCATGCGAATGTAACAAAGCTCATAAAGACGAGGTGGTGAAGTATTTGTCGTAGTAAAGCGAGGGCGTCGACGAGGGTTACAGCGCGCCCCAGGACGTACCTAAGCGTGTAGTGCAAGGAAGTACGGGTGAGTTGCATAAGAGATCAGGGTCCACCCGCCACGCACTGGGGATGACTACCGAAGATGTTCTAAGCGGTACAAATGTTACATAACTTTGACGTCACTTCAGAAGCATGGTGCCTTTAGAAGCATTTCGCCCTTTTTTATTTTACGAACCGACAAGTCGAGCGGGACGTTCACCTGATGGTAAGTGATATGCCCTCCCAAAACAATATGGCGCTTGTTAGGGTGTTATATAGATCATAAGATTTTAAGTCTCGTTATCACATTAATTTCACCAGCTACAGCTACATCACTCCGCAAACCAGATCGCAGAAACGTTTGTGGCGCTGTGCTGGTACCCACCTGCACGGTCTCCAGCAAATAATAAATAAATAAAACGCACTCTGTTCCTGTAATGCAAACATTGCTGTAATCCGGTTTGAAGAGCACTGACGGCGAGACAATGTCGGCACGGTGAGGTGAACACCAGCGAGCTGGCTAGCTAGTCACTGGGGCACCTCGTCACTGGGGCACCTCGTCACTGGGGCACCTCGTCACTGGGGCACCTCGTCACTGGGGCACCTCGTCACTATGGCACCTGGTCACTGGGACACCTCGTCACTGGGGAGCGTGCGCGCGAACTGTCTTTATTTCTTGCGCATTTGGTCTGGTCGGTGATGAGGTGTCGCTTGCCAAGTTAGCAGAAGGCGGTTTCAGTCCGCTTCTACCGCATGTTTGAATCAGTTATACAGGAGAGAGACAGGCAGGCAGTACGTGATAGACACAGGACACACATCCCAGTGAAGTACATTCAAAAGATCATGATTGTCAAAGGTACAGACGATGTGGCCGGCAGGTGTGAAGGTAACGCCTGTAACATCTCGGAATGTACCACCATCGCCTTCTCCGGTGCGCATAGGGCGATGTTATGGGACTGCACAACACCTGGGAAGCTGGTGACGAGAGTGGTGTCGGCTGTGGATTCAGGAGTAACTCTTAACTGGAAGCTAACATTTCACTGTCACATGGTTACAATTTGCTAAAGAGCATTGCGGAACAATAGCTCTGCGCTTTCGTTCCTTGAAGACTGAAGAGTGGTTTAAATAAATGGCGTCGTTTCCGCGATGGTGTAAACGTGGTGCCCAGCGGCAACCTCCAATGTGCCGCTGGGCTGTTGGTGGCAGCCTCGTGTCGTGGCAGCGCTGGTGCAGCCGGGATACTGGTAGTAATTAGGTACGCTTGCACTATTGGCAGGCGAAGCTGTTGCAGCAGCCGCTCGGCTTTGGACTATTGCCTCCTGGTGGGTGGTTTCTTTTAGTTGGAATTAGCGCATGTTAGCGGTTGCTCGAAGCGTGCGCGCGCGCTGCTGAAATTATCTTTGTACATACATACATACATATATATCACACCTCGTTCCCAGTGGGGTAGGCATTATCTTTATTTATATGATTATAGGATTACAGGAATATTGAAAAAGTTTAGTAACGTTTGTAATATCTGGACAAGACACTTACCAGTGGAAGTACTTCTAAGACATGTCAAAGTGAAAGTGTGGGGCAAAAAAAGGGCAATTAAACTCGAATAACAACTAAAAGCTCAAAAACTCTGCAGTGAAGTTCAGTGTCCGGATGAAACGCATAAGCGCCGCAGTGTTCCTGGCGCTTGGGACCTTCTTCGAGCGACCTCGTCGACCAGCACAGCCGATATTACGTTTCGCACGGCGGTCACAGTATATACACACATATTATATATTTATTCTATTACCTTCTCTTGTTGCACATTTTGACAGCCTTGTTTGCTTAATATGCGACAATCGTGGATTGTTTTAAATGTAAAAAAACTCTAGTAGCCGATTTTCACAATCTTCCCTAGATGCCAATTTTTTATCACTAAAGAAATTTTGTAATGCAAGAAAAAGATGGTAATCGCTTGGTGCCAAGTCCGGACTGTATGGCGGATGCATTAAAACTTCCCAACCAAGCTCCCGAAGTTTCTGGCGAGTCACTGTAGACGTGTGTGGCCTAGCGTTGTCCTGGTGGAACACGACACCTCTCCTGTTGGCCAATTCTGGCCGTTTCTGGTCAATTGCTATCTTCAAACGGTCCAGTTGTTGACAGTAGAGATCAGAATTTAGCGCTTGGCCAAATGGAAACAACTCATAATAAATAATCCCCTTCCAATCCCACCAAATGCACAGCAGAACCTTCCTGGCCGTTAGTCCTGGTTTGGCCACCGTTTGAGGTGCTTCACCGCTCTTTGACCATGATCGTTTTCGCACAGGGTTATCGTATGTGATCCATTTCTCATCTCCAGTCACCATCCGTTTAAGAAATGGGTCTATCTCATTCCGTTTGGCCAAGGCTTCGCAGATGGAAATTCGATCCATCATGTTTTTTTCTGTTAATTGGTGTGGCACCCAAACGTCGAGCTTCTTTTTGAATCCAGCTTTGTGTAAATGGCTTAGAACTGTTTTGTGGTCCATTTTTAGCTCCTGGGCGATGTTACGACTGCTAACATGCCGGTCAACTTCGATTATTTCTCCGATTTTATCGACATTTTCGGCGAGCGGCCTAACTGTCCGAGGTGCATCTTTAACATAAAAAATTCCTGAACGGAATCTACGAAACCAAAATTGCACATAATTGGCTGTTACAGTATTGGGTCCATAAACACCGTTCACAATTTTAGCCGCCAGGCTTGCATTTTCGCCTTTGTCAAAGAAAAACTGTAAAATGTACCGAATTTTCTCTTTGTTCACTTTCATTTTTAACACCCTGTAACTCACAATTGAATGCACCAAACAAAAAACAGCAAAAGAATTTTTTTACTGCGAAATGTCACCTTTCCAACGAGCATAAATCTGAAACTGTTTGATCGATACTTTACGAGAAATTTATCACTACAGCCATCTACCGAAAAAATAATGGATTTCTTTTTCCCCAACCTAATATTATACTGCAGATGACTACGCGGCGTCTGCGCGACGATGTGGCAGCAGCAGCAGCAGCAGCAGCAGCAGCAGCGCGCGCACGTCGCTCGCTGCGCACAGCTCACCTGTTCGGCTCCACCAACAGCACTGCTGCAGCAGTACAAGATACAAGGTTGTCTACAAACGAGCACTTAACTCTAAAGAACAAGACACTATTCGCTAACGCACGGCACAAAGCAAAGGATAAATCAAATAAGATTGTGCGGATGCTGTGTGAATGGTGGAATGGTTATACTTATATCCTGCTTCGTAAGAACGATGTATTAGTTCTGTTGTACGTCACCATCATCATCATCAGCCGATAGACATTCACTGCTGGACATGGGCCTCCCCCAAAGATCTCCTCATCGAACGATCCTGCCCTGCCTGCATTCAGGTGCTTCCCACAACCTTCACCAGATCGTCGGACTACCTAGTGAGGGGACTGCCAACACTCCGTCTACTGGTACGCGGTCGGCATTCCAGGACCTTAGTGCCCCATCGGCTGTCAGTCATTCGAGCGACGTGTCTTGCCCATTGCCACTTGAGGCTAGCAAGCTTTTGGACTATGTCGGTGACCTTAGTTCTCCTGCGGATCTTCTCATATCTGATTCGCTCACGCAGGGAAACCCCGAGCATAGCCCTTTCCATTGCTCTCTGTACGACTTGAAGACTTTTCTCGCGGCCCACTGTAAGCGGCCACGTCTCGGTGCCACAAGTCATCATTGGCGACAAGCACGATAATTCGTTTAAAGACCTTTGTTTTTAGAGGCTGCGGTAGTTGGGACGAGAACATGCCGCACAGCCTCCCGAACGCTGCCCACCCGACTTATATGTAAGCCGCTTTTATTATTTTCATTGGACGGAGTAGGGGCAGGGCAGGACATTTAAATGCTATTACGTCAAAGAAAATCAAAACAGTAATTACAAAATAAAATTCTCATTCATGACATCTTTTTTTTTTTTTTTTTTGATATCGGTGGTGGAAATGCTGTTACCGCACACCCAGCGTCCTTTTCAAGGGGGGGGGGGGGACGCCGGGTTATGTGGGGCTCGGGGCCACGGAGATGTTGTGCGTGACCCCCATACCCACTAAAACCACCACCCCTTGTCCCACCATACGCATACTGAAGACGCCCGGGTTTCAGTCAAGCAACTCTCCGGGCGCCTCCGCGTATAAAACTCCTCCTGGTGGGTGCCCGCGGGGAGCAAAGGCACCCACCTGCAGTCCCGTACCGGCCCCTCGCGGGACCGGCAAGTTGGGGCCCCCCGACCCCACAGACGACCGCGCGCGCCCAAGACGGACCGCACGCCCGGCCGCCGCCCTCCCGTGAAGGAATTGGGCGGCGGCCTCCTCCCTCCAGACTCCCCTCCCCCACTTCGACGAGGGAGGGGGGACAAAAACCAAGACTCCCCCGGGGGACGCACCCCCAGGGGAAACACGACAAAAGGCCCAAAGGGCCACGCCTAACGGCCCGAAGGCCCCCTCACACCGTGCCCGGCTAGGGGCCCGTCGCTCACGGCGGGAGGAAGCGGACGGCGTGGTTCTGCCGCCGCGCTCTCCCGCCGGCCCGCCGCCGCCTGCAAGGTGCGGCAGCGGCGTCGGCCTCCCTCGTGCGCTCGGCGGCCTCCTTCTGACGCATCACTGCGCCGCAGAAGGAGGCCACCGCCTTCCAAGACCTCTCGCTGCTCAACATACGATCGATTACAGTCGGCAGCGAGAGGTCACTGCCGACTTGCACGACGAGGGAGTGGCGTTGCGGCCCCCATGCCGGGCACTCCGCCAGAGTGTGGTGCGCCGTGTCAATCGGCGCACCACACTCGACGCATTCTTGCGTCATCTCTCTACGAGCCACCTGGTGCAGGTATTTGCCGAAACATCCATGGCCTGTCAGCACCTGCACCAGGTGGAACGTCAAAGCCCCGTACCGCCGGCTCATCCACCGGGACAGGTGGGGCCTGATGGCCTCCACCGTGTCCCGGCCGGCGGCAGGGTTACCTAACTCCGTCTCCCACCGCCGGATCAGGGCCGAAATCCGTACTGGGCCTCATGGAGGCCCGGTCCCACCTCGGCGAGGTGCCGAACGAGACGGCCGGCCAAGATCTTCTCGAAGACCTTACCCGCCTCGTCCAGAAGGACGATCAGTCTGTACGCGGAAGGGGAGTCGGGGTCACGGTCCCCCTTCCGCAGCAGGCAAAGCCTGCCCGTCTTCCAGCGCTCCGGGAACTGCACGCGCCGAATGCAGGCGTCGTACAGTCCCCGGAGCTCCTCGCGCAGGTGACTGGCGGCCACCCAGAGAGCCCTCGATGGGACCCCGTCGGGCCCCGGAGCCGTACGTCGACCCCGGAGACGATCCAGGGCCACGTCCAGCTCCTCTTCCGTCAGAGGAGGGCCCTCCTCTGTGGCCGCCGCGGGGGCGGTGGTGGACATGACCGGGGGCTGGAATGACGCGTCAGCCCTCGGGAACAACCGGTCCACCACCCCTTGGAGGAAGTCCGGGTCCAGGGCCTCCGTTAAGGGGGCGCCTGCGGCACAGAGCTTCTTCCGTGCCGTCTTGAACGGGCGTCCCCATGGATCCCTGTCGACCCCTGCCAGTAGTTCCTCCCAAGCAAGGGTCTTCGCCCGGACTATGGCGAGCCGCAGGGTCTTGCGGGCTTCCGCATACTGACCCTGCAGCCGCTCCTCCTCCCCCGTCACCTGCGTGCGCCGACGCCGACAACGCTGCAGTGCCCGGCGACGAGCCTGGGCCGCCGCCCGGAGGCCGGAGAGCTCCTCCGACCACCAGTACAGCTGGCGGCGGTCCGCAGGACGTCGCCGCATCCTAGGCATGGCCGCATCGCACACCTCCTGAAGAGCGCTGTGGATGCGACCTTCCAGCTCGTCGACGCCGACGTCGTCTGAGCCTCGGGGCATGTTCCATCTCTGGAACAGCGCCGCCTCCTCGGCGAGCTCCTTGTCGAACTTGCCGAGGACCCAACGAGGGAAGTGGAACCCGGGGCGCGATGATGTTGTGCCGCGCCCCTGAGGAAGGGAGACCTCGAACCTGATATATCGGTGATCCGATAAGGTCTCCACCTCCTCTTCCACCCGCCAATATGCCACACGGCGCGCGAGCGCCGGTGAGGCAAAGGAGAGGTCCATTCATGACATCTAACTTAACAATTTATTACTATAGTTGTGGGGTAGAGAAACTAAAATTACAGACTTAAAATTAGGTTTGCTGGCCTCTAACTACGATGTCATAGCATTAGTTGAAACATGGTTCATCCATCCAATCAGCCGGAAGACGTCAACTGCTGGACAAAGGCCTCCCCCAAAGATTTCCACTCAGACCGCTCCTGGGCCACCCGCATGCAATGGTTGCCAGCGAAACATGGTTATGCGATGCTATATTAGATGCTGAAATTCAGACAACTAATTATGATACATTTCGACGTGACCGGAACTTCAATATATCTATCAAGTAAGGAGGCGGTAGTGTCTTGGTTCGGGTGAAGGGTGAAGAAAGCAATTACATTTACGAG
Organism: Troides aeacus; assembly: GCA_033220335.2. Taxonomy (NCBI): domain Eukaryota; kingdom Metazoa; phylum Arthropoda; class Insecta; order Lepidoptera; family Papilionidae; genus Troides; species Troides aeacus. Next base: position 9,027,767 of record CM067291.1, read on the forward strand.
AAAAATCGAATTCGAAAACATTTATTTGGAAGAATGTATCTCTCTTTTCCGCAGCACAATCAATTATTACTCTGCGCGTGCTATACTCCGCCATTGGCTTTAATTGCTATTTGTGATAGATTCTTCAACGGGCTTTATGACATTTATTCTAAATCGCTATCCTTGAAGTACATAATTGTCGGTGAATTTAATATTCCACACCTCGAATGGCTCTAGAAACCTCTAACCCAGACACAGAAACATCAAAAACATTATCTAAAACATGCAATGATAACGTTCAACACTCCATTAAACCAACGTTAATTCATTTTGGAAACACGTCTGAACTAAACGAGACAAATTCCGGATATCCAAAAGAAATGAAGTTTGGCCTTACGAGATCAGCTGATCTGCAAACAATATAAGAAATGTTTTCACATTATTTTTAATTTGTCTTCGCGCCTCTGCCCGACGGTGCCCGACTCTCTCTCAGACCGAATCCTTTCTCAAGACAACCTCACTAACGTTTTCACTTGCTACTTTATAGTAATTTGGATCGAAAAGCACAAATAGCTGTTTATAATGATTTCGAAAAGGCATTTGACAAGGTTGATCACTTACGTCTTTTGAATAAATTATGTTTTAATGGTATCAAAGGTAACCTACCCTCGCTGGTTTGCCTCTTACTGCAATAATCGTACTCACAGCGTCGTTATTAATGGTTTTACTTTCTCCTGTGACGCAGCTGCTTCTGGGATTCCGCAGCGTGCTGTTCTTAGGCCATTGCTTGTCGTAATTTTTATTAAAAACATTTCGTCATGCTTAGAGCAGTGTGTTTTTATTATACGCCAACGAGTTAAAGCTATACTCTACACTCCACACTCTACTCAGCCGTCACTTGTTCAAACAACAAAAATTTAATCCAAGGATACCTAGGTACATTGGAAAATTACCGCTTAACCAACAAATTATTTTAGCGTATAATAAACGCAATCATATAACGTTTACTAAAAACAAAAATTTAATTCCCGCTAATGTACGTCGAGCACCCCACAGATTAGAATCCGAAGCGAGTATACGCGACTCAGGGGTGACTCTGGACAAACATACTGAACAGATATATGTAAATCATACCGCATGCTAGCATTTATTACCCGTTTAACAAAATCTTTTAAGCATGAAGATACCTTAGCATACCTTTACCAATCTTTGCTATTACCCCACCTTGAAGACGTGTCTCCAATTTGGAGCCCATTTTACTCAGTTTATGGGGCTACAATCGAAAATGGTCAGAAAAAGGTATTGCGCACTCTTAACTATTGTATGTGCTGTGCTGTGCTGTGCTGTGCTGTGCTACCCTCGGGATTCCTACGGCATTCTGTTAAAAAGATACAATATTTTATCGTTAAAACACCAACGTTCTTTGATAGATGCACTTACTCTTAGGAATATCTGTATGAGATAGGAGACGCAAAGTGCGAGGCACTAATATCCCAGGTGCAGTTTCGAATTGTGCCTAGGACGACCCGATCAAAAAGCTTATTTTACGTCGCCCTGATTTAAGTTTGTAATTTTTGTATTGATTGTTTGAACGCACTCGTCGCTCTCTGTAAACTCAAACAATAGCCAGGATTGCTTTGTATTGATTGTTGCTCCTTCTGTTCGTATCAATATTGTTAAGAGCTTAACGGATCGCTGCAATCATTTTACGTGTCAAACAAAAACATCCGAAAGGTAATAAAACACCAAACACGTCCACAGCGAGCGATGTTAAAGGGAACGATTGTAAATAGTTTTATATTCTATATGTTGTCATTTTATATTATCTCTTGTTTCTGTTTGTTTTCAAGTTAAATAAACAAATAAGCAGCTCTACCGACAAGCGGCTCGCCCTTACGGTATCAGTTGTTGTGGTGCGTTGAGTCATCGAGGTATCGAGAGGAAGAGCGGGCAGTTACAGGGCCCGCGGGTTTACACGGAACACTAGGAACCGGATCTCGGTTGAGGTGACAACGAAACTGCAAGAAGTGCGAATAATGTCAAATGGGAGGAATACAAGATTATGTGGTGCTTCTACCCACCAAAACCCCCTCGGTAGTCTCTCTCAGTGCATTAGGAGGAGCCCCGGGACCTCTACGGAACGCACCGGCGCCCCCCCGCACTCTAGCCAAAGTATCCCACGGAAGGGCAAAGCCTTCCTTAGCACCCACGCTGTGTTACGGCAAATACAAGACCGTCATGCATTTGCTGTCCCCCTAAGGCTCGCTTATTGAGCTCTTAGGGCCTATACCCTGAAGGCCCACGTACCCGAAGACCTTTTTAATCGCCTTGTACGACAGGCAGAGAATATCTTAGTGCTATTCTTAATAATCCGAGACTTTAGTGCCACTGCTTGGGTTTGTGTGGCTCGCGTTTGTTACGAGCTCGAATTCGAATTCGCTTGGAGTCAACTTCATTGACAGACATTCTGATACTTCCGAAAGATTTTGTGCGATGTATTGGCGCCTCTGGCTCCTGTCCTGGCTGGAGGAGATGGATAAAGCAGGCTTTGCGGCTGGACTCATACATTATTTCAACTTGCGGATATCCATTGCTAAGCAAGAGTTCCTCCCTGTCTGTTTTGGGAGTTTGGGAGGTACTGTACCCACCACACTCCGATTGCAAGTTTGCGGGCGCACTGTATCGGTAAAGATGCTGCTAATGCTTTATGATGTTATTATAGATGAGGTTATAGGTGTAGTGGGAATATCTTGACTACTCTTCCGCCATGGCGAGGCCCTGAAGTTCCAACGCGCTCTCCCGTAAGGCGTGAAATGAAAGTTATTTTCAAACTGCATTATAGGAAGCACGGAATGCGTTCACTCGGGCTTGCGTTTTGCAACTTGACAGGGCGTACGCCGAGGGGGCGCCAGCCCTCGGGCAGCTCGCCGCCGCACTGCTACCTGTTGACTGCGATCCACGTACATAAGCGTTTAAAAAAATGTATCAAGTACCATTTTTTCTATTAACGTTTCTAATATCCGCCCGCCGTTTGCTTTCCTGTGAACTTTGTGAAAATTTCAGTCAGTCCAGGTCGGCGTCAAGAGTCGGTAGGCCCGGAACGGGTCCGGCTCGGTGGCGAGCCCGCCCCTCACCGCCGCCGCCCCCTACCGAGACAGTTGCCGCGCCGTCACCGCCGCTGAAACTTAAGCTTCCGGCGACACTCCCTAAAGCTAAAAATAAAAATGTCTATTTTGATTAGTTTGTTTGGTGGCCGGTGCCGATACGAGCCACGAGCCACGAGCCACGAGCCACGAGCTCGGAGAGCGGGCCACGTAACTGTGTGATTATGTGTTCAATATTATGTCAGAATCCGCGTGCGCACGCTGTTACGAGTGTTTAAATTTGATCGCTGATGAGCTAACACACGGCATGAGTGTTCATTCGCCGTAAGCCGGTGCAATGAGACTGCGGCGGGCCCCACGCCGCGCCGCGCCGCCCGCGCCGGCCGCGCCGCTGCGGGAGCTTCGGGTATAAATAGAAGAGCCGTGCCGTCGCCGTGCCGGCGTCGTGCGGGCGTCGCGCGGGCGTCGTGCGCCGCCGCGCCTGTTGTACAGGGACCACCGAATCACCATTTATTATTCAAAACAAAGAGCTCGCATCGAGCGCGATCTGTCTTTACTATTTATGGGTGCGCGGGCGCGCGCGGCGGCTATTTCCGTTGGCCGGCAGCCGGTTCTAATTCGGTTGCGCCCGGGTGTGGGGGAGGGAGCACTCGGGACGTATGCGTGCACATGCCCACCTGTGGGAGTAGTGTTTTTATTTAAAACGAATGAATTATGTTATCCTATGTGACCCAGTTCTGCGTGGTGCGGTGGACGGGGCGGGCGCAGTGCTAGCGGGGTGCTAGCGGGGTTGTAGCGGGGTGGTGGCGGGGTGGTGGCGGGGTGGGGGCGTGCATAAATCAAACACGAACGTCAATGGCTGTGTATAAAAAGAAATAATGTAATTAAAATAAATAAATTAGCCGTTTATTCATTAATTACACTCCGCGCTGGGAGCCGAGCGCACGACGAGCCCGTGTGTATAATAAAAATAAAAAAGAAAATTAAATTTATATAAATTTTACAATAAATTACATTAGGAAAGATGGCGTTACATTTAGATGTTCAGTTCTGTCAGGTATCACTGCGCACCAGGCACGGCCGCGTGCGCCCGCGCCGGTCGCGCCCGCAGCGCCCGCGGCGCCCGCTGCGCCCGCGGCGCCCGCAGCGCCGGCGACGCGACGCGGGCGGTCGGGGTGCGCGCGCGCCGCGCTCCGCGAGACACTTAGAAGCACTTGCGGTGGACGATGCCGGGACCGGACTCGTCGTATTCCTCCTTCGAGATCCACATCTGCTGGAAGGTGGACAATGAAGCCAAGATGGAACCACCGATCCATACGGAGTATTTCCTTTCCGGGGGAGCGATGATTTTGATCTTGATGGTGGAGGGAGCGAGGGCGGTGATCTCTTTCTGCATCCTGTCGGCGATACCGGGGTACATGGTGGTACCACCGGACATGACAGTGTTGGCGTACAGGTCCTTACGGATGTCGACGTCGCACTTCATGATGGAGTTGTACACGGTCTCGTGGATACCGCAAGATTCCATACCCAAGAAGGAAGGTTGGAATAAAGCTTCGGGGCAACGGAATCTCTCGTTGCCGATGGTGATGACCTGACCGTCGGGAAGTTCGTAAGACTTCTCGAGGGAGGTGGACGCGGCGGCGGTGGCCATTTCCTGTTCGAAGTCCAAGGCGACATAGCAGAGCTTCTCCTTGATGTCACGGACAATTTCCCTTTCAGCGGTGGTGGTGAACGAGTAGCCTCTCTCGGTGAGGATCTTCATGAGGTAGTCGGTCAAGTCACGGCCGGCCAAGTCCAGACGGAGGATGGCGTGGGGGAGGGCGTAACCTTCATAGATGGGCACAGTGTGGGAGACACCATCACCAGAGTCGAGCACGATACCGGTGGTACGACCGGAGGCGTACAGGGAGAGCACGGCCTGGATGGCGACGTACATGGCGGGCGAGTTGAAGGTTTCAAACATGATCTGGGTCATCTTTTCCCTGTTGGCCTTAGGGTTCAGGGGGGCTTCGGTGAGCAGAACGGGGTGCTCTTCGGGGGCGACGCGCAGCTCGTTGTAGAAGGTGTGGTGCCAGATCTTCTCCATGTCATCCCAGTTGGTGATGATGCCATGCTCGATGGGGTACTTCAGAGTGAGGATACCTCTCTTGCTCTGGGCCTCGTCACCCACATAGGAGTCTTTCTGGCCCATACCGACCATCACGCCCTGGTGGCGCGGGCGGCCGACGATGGACGGGAACACGGCGCGCGGCGCGTCGTCACCGGCGAAGCCGGCCTTGCACATGCCGGAGCCATTGTCCACTACGAGCGCAGCAACATCGTCGTCGCACATGGTTGTTGCGGTTTGTATTCGTGTGTCGGACGCGCTGGGAGTTGACTCTGCGACAGCGAGACTGCGAGTGCGGCGGAGGGCCGCGCCGCCGGCTTATATACGCGCGGCGGCCGGCGGCGCGGCGCGCCATACAAGGCGCGGCGCGGCCCCGCGGCCCCGCAGCCCCGCGCCCGCTCCGGAGCCCGCGCGCGCCCGCTCGTGCGCCCGCCCGCCCGCGCGCACGCCCGCGCCCGCTCACGGTCGCGCTGCTGTGCACAGCGGCACGCGCGGCGGCAGCGCGCTACCTCTTGGTGCAACTTACACTCATTTTCAAGTGCAACACGACGCAAAAATCTGTGTCGAACAAAATACATAACACTAATGAACGGCTTACACGAGCACGCGCCGCCGCCGGATGCACCTTGCGGCCGGAAACTCTTCATCCCCATTGTGGCAAATTGTCATTTGTCTTATGAACTATCACCAGCGCCAACTCTTCCCCGCATAGAGTGTTGCGACCGGAGCCACGGCGCCCTCTACCGTCGAGGGCTGACAGAATTGTATGTAAGGTGCGATACTGCTGCACCGACCGGAAGGTGCATTACGCCGGTTTGCATCCGCACAACATCCTCACCTCGAGGCTCTGCTCTAAAGTATTCGAAGCAAGCTGCCCCGGAACGCGACCTCTCCTCGTAGAAACATTGACCACGAGTCTACCGCGCTGTGGTTGTCACTTGTTAAAGATGGTTCCCCAAGTGCCGCTTCCAAGTGTTGCAATGGTTCGTTTACTTTGTTTCAGACAATTGGTTCGTCTAACGGTTGCAGCAACCAATAGACGAACCAATTGTGCGGACACGGCGTCATGTCACTCGCAGTCTACCTGCTGGCACCCGACTATAAAGTACTCTGCCGTCCTGTGAATGCGGCGAGCGCTGCAGGTGGGCTGCAGCGTGTCCCGATGCAACTGCAAACTGTTGTTCCGTTTCCGTTTTGTTTTATTTTATTTAAATTTATTATAGTTGAGTATGGCGGGGTGCGGCGTGCGGCGTGCGGCCACCAGCTCGCGGCCACCAGCTCGCGGCCAGCATCGCGGCGCCGCTCCTGCGGATGTCCCCGGTCGCCTCCCCCCGGGCTCGCTGCGGCACTTGCGATTTGTTTCTGACACATTTACTGTACTTCCGGTCCTACCATGCCTGTGATGAAGTTGTTCAGTTTTGGAAACGGAACTCGCCGAGAGCCGGGAGCATAGCGAGAGCCGCGATCTGTTACCATTGAAAATATCGACTCTACCGTTAGAAGGTTCAAACTTATACTTCTTTATTTTTTATTATCGAAGGGCGGGGGCGCCTTTCCCCCCCCCCATCCCCACTGTCCCGCCGCTACCGCTAGCGCTACCGCTACCGCTACCGCTACCGCTACCGCTACCGCTACGTACGTACGGATGCACAATTGCCAATGCTTTACATTTAAATTAACTTGAACACTCCCCCCGGCCCCGCGTCGCACGGCACTCACACACACCGGCACAGTGTCTGCGCGTGCAGCGACCTGGTGGGACCTGATGGCACCTGATGGCTCATGGTGGGACCTGGTGGCACCTGGTAGGACTTTATGGCACATGGTGAGACCTGGTGGGACCTCATGGCACCTGGTGGCTCATGGTGGGACCTGGTGGCACCTGGTAGGACTTTATGGCACATGGTGAGACCTGGTGGGACCTCATGGCACCTGGTGGCTCATGGTGGGACCTGGTGACACCTGGTAGGACCTGATGGTACCTGGTGGGACCTGGTGGCACATGGTGGGACCTGGTGGGACCTCATGGCACCTGGTGGCTCATGGTGGGACCTGGTGGCACCTGGTAGGACTTTATGGCACATGGTGAGACCTGGTGGGACCTCATGGCACCTGGTGGCTCATGGTGGGACCTGGTGACACCTGGTAGGACCTGATGGTACCTGGTGGGACCTGGTGGCACATGGTGGGACCTGGTGGGACCTCATGGCACCTGGTGGCTCATGGTGGGACCTGGTGGCACCTGGTAGGACTTTATGGCACATGGTGAGACCTGGTGGGACCTCATGGCACCTGGTGGCTCATGGTGGGACCTGGTGGCACCTGGTAGGACTTTATGGCACATGGTGAGACCTGGTGGGACCTCATGGCACCTGGTGGCTCATGGTGGGACCTGGTGGCACCTGGTAGGACTTTATGGCACATGGTGAGACCTGGTGGGACCTGATGGCACCTGATGGCACCTGGTGGGACCTGGTGACACCTGGTGGGACTGGGGGCGGGGGGCGGGGCGCCGCAGCCCGCCGCGTAATACATCCGCTGCACTAAGTCGCACAAGTCATATTTGTTTTCATTTGTTTCGCTCTAACCTTCCGCCTCCTGCCCGCGGCGCTGCCGGGCACACCCGCGTCGACGGCGCGCTGCCGAGCGGCGCTGGGTGCGCCGTGGGTGCGTCGTGGGGTGCGTCGTGGGGTGCACGCGAAGTTAGGTGTTGGCGCGCGATACACTCCTCGAGTCAGCCGCTTAAGTTCACAGCGAAATTAATTTCTCGCGATAGTAAAGTTAAGTTGGCGCTCGCTGCTTACTGGCGCGGTATTACACGTGCGGTGTTACGCGGTGTTACGCGGTGCGGGCGCGGTGCGGGCGCGGTGCGGGCGCGGTGCGGGCGCGGTGCGGGCGCGGTGCGGGCGCGGTGCGGGCGCGGTGCGGGCGCGGTGCGGGCGCGGTGCGGGCGCGGTGCGGGCGCGCTACGGGCACGGTGCGGGCGCGGTGCGGGCGCGGTGCGGTTCCGGACACCTCCCCGCGCGCCGATATCACAAAGCTGAGGCCGGCGGGCACCGGCTGCGGGTTACGGGAACGGGGACGGGGTGTGCGTGTGCGTGTGTGTGTGCGGGCACGTGCGGGCACGTGCCGCCCGCCGCGCGCCTGACTAATTGTGCGCGGGCGGCGGGCGGCGGGCGGCGGGCGCGGGCGGCGTACACTGCGCGGCAGGCTAACTGGCCGATCTCGTTTATTCTCTGTGTAGTTATCAGCATAGTTCCAGAGAAAGAGAAGGGGGTGCGGGCCGGTGGAAGATGTAAGAGTTGCCTGCCCCTAACAACGACGAGCTTGCCAGGAGCTACCCTTGAGTGCATCGCACTCGCGTTGTGATGCGCAGGACGTAACCGCTTGTGGGTTTTGTACCCTGTGCATTCTGTGCACCCTGTGCACCCTGTGGACCCTCTGGACCCTTGTGGAGCCTCGTGCGACGTGCGCAGGATTGGAGCGGCAACACTAAGCCTGCGCCATTGGACGCGTTCACTTATTGGCGATGTATTAGCAATGAAACTCATAATAATTGCTATTAAGTTAAATATAATTTATTTTGTTGATCGCCTGCCACAACGGAGGCCGCGTCGGCGTCCCGGCGCGTGCGGTGCGGCGGCGGTGCGGCGGCTCTGCCTCACGCCGACCGGCGCCTGCGCCCTTGTGCCATGAGCAAGTGTAGCTCGTTACCGCTGGGAGCTCTGCACCTGGCAAAGTGGTCAGCAAAATGGGGCGGCAGGAGCGCGCCCGGGTACAGCCCGTGGCGGCCCGCAAGCCCGGCAGCAGTGCTCCGCGACGAGCGGCACAGTTTCGCTGCTCGGGAGTGCAGCTCGTACGTTAGCATTAATCCTGCGGAATTATACGCGGGGTGCAGTTAATTTGTCAGTGATTGCGGGCGCCTGGACCGGGGCCGGGGCAGAGCCAGGGACCGCGGCAGGGCCAGGGGCCGGCGGCGGCGGTAGCTCCTCCGCTCGGGTAATTGGGCATTGTTGCTCTTTTGGGAGCAGCACGGTGGGATTAGTGCGACGGCGCGTGTGTTTGCTCGCGCGGATTGATTTTATTGGTCCCGGCGGTGCGTGCGCGTGCACGTGTGCGTGCGCGTGTGGGTGCGCGTGCGCGTGCGCCCGACTCGTTCAATTTCCAAATCAAGTTAATAACGTCATTTGTATTTATTTATTGGTTTACAATCGTAACGGAAACTGCATAGAGTCGATGCGACGAAGTTTGCTGAAACGAGTCCAGGCTCGCTCGCGATTGCACTGCCTCAGGTGCGATGTTGAGCGGATGTTGAGCGGGTGTTGAGCGGACGTTGAGCGGATATTGAGCCGGCAGCACTGGCCAGGGAGCCGGCGGGGCTCGGCGCCCGCGTCCTAATCTATGAGCTATTGTAATTTGAGGTAGTAAAGGTAAAAAAAAAGTTCTCAATAAATCGTTAAACTTCACATTAGTCGCTATCCGCGCGCTTCCGGCGGCGAGGTGCCTGGTACTTGGTGATCGGTTCCGGTTACTGGTGGTAGGTCATTCCTATTTCATACTCTCAGTCTGCACTCACTACGGTATCTTGCAATGTCCTTTCTTTCTTCTTTCATACTTCGCCGCTCAGTCTTTACATTTTATCTCTTTTCTTTCTACATCTTTTATTTTCTCTTATTTCAACCATTTACATTATATTTTATTGTTTAGTATTGCAATTTCCGATTTGCAATATCTCACAGGTACTTCCCCATTATCCATTTCCTCTTGTTATTATATTATATTTTAATTGTCTAGTCTTCGTTTAAGAATCCGGTTCAGTTTTTATTTAAAACCACTTCTATTACCTTTTTGCTATATCTTAAAGACATAAGAGAGGCGACGCCGCACGCGCTCGTGTCGGGCCCTAGGGCACGAAACATCGTTATTATTGTTAATAATGAGGATGTTTCAATGTTTTCATGTGGCCAGGTTGTTTGGCCAGTTCCACGCGACATCACTGGCGGCGCGCGGTGTCCGGATGCTAGTGGTTTTGTAATTGATAAAACGTCTCTCATTTGGCTAATGCGATATTTTGTAATGTCATTCAATTTTGGAAGAATCAAAGCGTTTTCATTAAAAATAATTTAACTGAAAATAGTGACAATTAGTCACAAGAGTCCGTCGGTTGGCTGGGTGACGAGGTGACGAGGTGACGAGGTGACGCGATGAGGAGCGCGCGCGCAGCGTCGCTGTTAGCAGTGTTTACACGACACCGCGGCCCTGTGCGTACGCTGGCTGTGCCGGAGCAGGGTAGGGTAGGGCAGGGCAGCGCGGTCTGCGAACGCATGCGAGTGAGAGAGATGCGGTCGCATCGCAACACCACTTCAGGCAGTGTTGGCCTTTGCCACCGAAAACACTGGCACAACGCGAGCTGAACGTGTCGCCGTGAACCTGCTGAATAAGGACGGGTTCAGCTCACGCGAGCCGCGCTGAGCTATTCGCGGACGCGTTGCCCTCGCTGCCCCCATCGCCCCCACCGCCCCCACCGCCTCCACCGCCCCCACCGACCCCAACGCCGCGCTGTCATCAACAAATTTCATTTCAACTACCGAAAGTTTAAAGTGTAGTTTGAACGGTGCGGCGGCGAGTGCGGGTGCGGCGGCGGGGGTGCATCCGACCCCCGACTTTTTGCACAGAGTTATGTTCTGTGTGAGGCAGCTTACAGAATATGCGATTCGCAGTGGTAGAGTGCAGGTGCGAACACTAAGAGTTTCTTTCAAGTGAAACACCAGCACCGCCCCCGCCGCGACGCCGGCCGCGTTTACAACATTTTATTTAAATAGCAGGGCAGATGAAGAAACGGAATCATCAGGAAGTCGAGCAGGGCTGTCCCCGCTGGGGGCGCTGAGGCGGCTGGGTATTAATAGTGCGCTGCAGAGCGCGCGGGGCGCTTATTTGGTAAGAACCGCGGCGCGGGGGCGCTGCCGCTACATTAAGCGACGCCGCCAGGGCTGCCGCGCTCCAGGGCTGCCGCGCGCTGGAGCCGGAGCGCGCGGTACTTCAGCCTATTATTGATAAATGGAGAGGAGAATTCCACTTCCACTCAGAGATGCAGCCTCATTAAGGCCGCTCGCTGTCGAGATCACGGTTGTGTGCGAAAGCGTTCCGTTGGTTTTGGCCAGAAGCGTTGAGGCATAACCTCTCTGTTGGCCCCACAATAGAAGGGTATCCAATATTGGATTTGTCGAAAAAAAAAGGAATTTCATTAAAGCTCTCTTTTCGATGACATCTGGAGCTTCCGAGAGCGTCATGCTGAGAGCGAACAGAATACAATCTCTTGGTTACTCCTACCCTTCTCAGTATGCCGATACAAGTGCCCAGAACGACTACAACCCTCCTGCGCTGTACTAAAACAAACAAGATACAACTTGCAATTTATCATTCTCACAACGTCGATGAAGCCGGTCCTCACTGATATTCATGAAGCTCGCGAACCTGGAAACCATTCGCCGGCCGACAGGGTTGACCCCTTACCCATAAATTTACTTATTGGCCTCGAGATTTACTTCACCGTCCATTTCTGCTTTCATCTGGAGGACCTGTGTTGTCATATAACTAAACAAATATTAGTGGCACGTAAATATAAGTCCACAAGGTCTATGGTTGTCGGTTGTCGGTTGTCGGTTGTCGGACAGGCCAACTGAAAGCCAAGGCGTGAGTACGATGTACGAGCAATAACTCTGTGTGCGAGCGAGCCCGGAGCACCGGAGCTGGCGCTGCTCGCGCAGCAGTCTGCGCCGCGCTAAATAAGGCGCGCGCTGCGGGCCGCTGCAGCCCTGCGGAGCCGTCCGCGGCCAGCGTGCGCAGACCCCCGCGGCGGCGGCGGGTCGCAACGCGGAGGGCTCCTGTAGCGCCGGTCGCCGGCGCGCGCACGTGTGTGCTTATGTGCACACGTAGTCGCGCGCCGGTGCGAGTGCGTGTGCGCGTGCGCGTGCGCGCGGCGGCTCGGTGCCACCGTAATTAACTCATTACTTATTGACTAAGTAATTTTGTTCATATACAAATAAATGAAAATCAACAGTTATATTTTAAATCTTATTGCATATGTGGAGATGACATTATGATGTGAATAGAAAGCTGCGGCGGTGCACACATTGCGTATGAGATTCCCTGGCGCTGCCGGCTACAGGCTACAAGCTGCAGACTTAACGATCGACCTCTCATGAGCCCCGCTGCACGCAAAGCGGTGAGCGGTGGTTGCGTCCGTGACCAGAGTGCAGGCACCGGGACCAGTCAGCTGTCCAGACGAGCACCATCGTTATGAAAAAGTTATTTGCTACTTCCTGCAGACTTTGGAGCCGTTGCGCCGCGGTCCCACCTATAAAGGGATTTTTCTATATAGGTGCATGAATTCCTTCATTCCTTATTTCTTACATTTCTAACTGCTCATGTTTCACTGATGGTGAATCTCCGTTGCCGGAAATCCTTTAGTTAGGTACCACCGCAAATAGTTCTACCATCAAACAGTAGTTTACAAACATTATCACTGTGTTCCGATTTCAAACGTGTTGTAGCTAGTGTAATCACAGGGGTATCGATACATAACATCCTGTCTCAAAGCGACGAGCGCAATGCGGTGCAATGTATAACATCCTAACTAGCGGCACGTTGTTATAGGCAGGCGCATCACTTACCATATACGCTTTTTGTAACAATGTTGTTACAACGTCTGTTTGGGTTTAAATAGAGACTACCTAATATTATATTTAAGCATTTTTCATTCAAGAATAATACTGTTTCAGTATTTCATTGTTTGTAAAGCGCGCGAACGCGGACGTTGTGTGGTGCATTCATTCGAAAACTTGCTCAGCCGTTTTATGGTCATCAGGTTTTTGTACTTTTCAAAAATATCTATTGTTCTTGTGTTTCAAAACGTTCATATTTCTTGTGAGTTATGTTTAATTATTAAATAATTTAATAAACAACGAAAAAAGAAAACGTTTTTTTTTAAAAAAATAGTTTTTGTACACGGCGATGGTATGTAATATTGAATTATTGTGTTCGCTGAATAACCCGCTTGTTAACGATCGCACAATGATGATGCGTGATTAGGACGCCGGTGGGAGCGGGCCGCGCTGACGTCACGCGCTGACGTCACGCGCTGGGCACGCGCTGGGCGCGCGCACGCTCTTGCCGCGCTGCCGTCAGTGGTGCGCCAGCGCTCGGCCGGTGCGGTGTTCGCTTGGTGAACGAGCTTCACCAACGCGCGAGAACACTTCCCGCGCCTGTCGAGCTGGAATATCGCAAACAGTTACAGTAGGGAAGAAGAGGAATGGAGGGGGGCGAAGGTGGAGCTCAAAGGGATCGCATTGACATCGGTTACTGGCAGCAACGAAATCTATTAATGTGGACCTTGTAAATATGAGCACATGACACCTTTCATTAGTGGTCAATGATTTATAGAGCGCTGGCGCATGCGCGGCGGCAGCGCTTGCGCCAGCTCCTAGTTGTGTTAGGGTTTCGTTATGGAACGTAATTCGATGCCACAGCCGCTGCCTGCCGCCGGGTGCAATGGTGTTTTACCCAACATGTCGCAGTATACGCACAGTGTGTATGTGTGTCTGTGTGTGTATGTGTGTCTAGCGGTTCTTGCAATATTATTAACTAATTCAGCAATAGGACGCTACGGCGCGCGCGCGCACACGCACACTCACGGCGTAGTCGCGCGGCGGTGTAGCGCACCTACAGGATCTGCATTTGTGTCGTAGAGCGCGTCGTAGCCTACGCCGTAGCCGGGTTACGCGAGCGATCCGTAGCAGTGACGTGCTACATGTAGAAATATATGAACGTACTAAATATAACGTGTTCTGCAATGAAATGATACAAATGCACACGCTGCACTCGCTGCACACGCTGCGCACCCGCGAGCACACCAGACCGCGTCCACTTGACTGGACCCCCACTAGGTGCTGGTCGGAGGCTGTTCACTGAGCGTGCTCAGGTACACTCCGACAATGCAACGACGGATGATCAGCAACAACAGGTGGTCTCAGCTGGGGCGCGTGGGCGGCGCGCGGGCGTTGTTTTGTTTATCCAATAGATGGCGCTGCTCGGTCAACTTTCGTCCAAAAAAAAGTAGCTAATTCAAAAAACTGATTGAAGGGAATTTAATCTTTACTAAATGACGCGGTCGCACATTGCGCATGTGCAGTAAAGGAATGCCTATCTATATTACACGAAAACAGGAAGCCGTTACGTGAACGGAAGCGTTAGTATTTATCAGCTCCGACGTTTTCTTTTCACGAACGTATTTAACGAATTAGAAGTTGCAGCGTTTGGGGCAGCATTGGGGCCGCGCTGGGCCGTGTGCGGACTTCGTTTTGAAGATCTTTCTTTCTCGTTAAGACATTTCGCTCGCTCGCTCGTCGCTGGCGGGAGAACAGCAGTTGGTGGGGATAACATTGAACAGGAAGGCGCGGGGATGCAGGTGGAATTATTACATCCTGTCGCGTTGTGTTGTGCTGAGACAAGGCCGCTGTATGTTGTTGTACAATTTTTAACTTATTTAAACCGTAGTCAGTCCTTACATTAGGTAGGTTGAGCATATTTTCGCGGAGAGCACTATGTTTGTTTTAGCGGGACACTAAACTTCCGGTCCGGCGCTCACTTTAAGGTCATCCAGTGTAAATAATGTAACAAAATATCGTATTATCTTTTTTTTGTTACATTTAATATAAAAACATTAAAGGACTTCGCGTTCTATATTGGTTTTACTTCTTCGTGTTTAGTTTCGGGAAATGAGCCCACTGCTGGTCGACCGTGTGTCCCAGTCCCAGTGCCAGCCCCGGCGGGAGCACACACGAGTGTATTGTTAGTGTTGATAATGGAGCCGTAAACAAATTTACCTGCTTTTGTCTCTGGCGTGGCCTCTTGCGCAGGCGGCCACGGCTCGCGGCGTGCGGCGTGCGGCGTGCGGCGTGCGGCGTGCGGCGTGCGGCGTGCGGCGTGCGGCGTGCGGCGTGCGGCGTGCGGCCGCGCGCGTCGCGCCAACTGAATAAAACAATACATGTATTTGTTTTTTTTTTTTGAATAACAATATAGAATGTTTCAAATATAAGGCATTAGGCAACATGTAGTTTCAACAGCAGCCAAGCGAACACCGCGTGCGTCGCGCGAGCGCGCAAGCACATGCAGCGAACGAACAGCTCGGGAACAAAACGATATTGAAGCACAATGTTAATGAAAAAAAGTAATCAAATTACCTTAATACTAACATAGACAACAAACACTACTACTACTGTTAATACTAACATAGACAACAAACACTACTACTACTGTTAATACTAACATAGACAACAAACACTACTACTACTGTTAATACTAACATAGACAACAAACACTACTACTACTGTTAATACTAACATAGACAACAAACACTACTACTACTGTTAATACTAACATAGACAACAAACACTACTACTACAGTTAATACTAACATAGACAACAAACACTACTACTACAGTTAATACTAACATAGACAACAAACACTACTACTACTGTTAATACTAACATAGACAACAAACACTACTACTACTGTTAATACTAACATAGACAACAAACACTACTACTACTGTTAATACTAACATAGACAACAAACACTACTACTACAGTTAATACTAACATAGACAACAAACACTACTACTACTGTTAATACTAACATAGACAACAAACACTACTACTACTGTTAATACTAACATAGACAACAAACACTACTACTACTGTTAATACTAACATAGACAACAAACACTACTACTACTGTTAATACTAACATAGACAACAAACACTACTACTACTGTTAATACTAACATAGACAACAAACACTACTACTACAGTTAATACTAACATAGACAACAAACACTACTACTACAGTTAATACTAACATAGACAACAAACACTACTACTACTGTTAATACTAACATAGACAACAAACACTACTACTACTGTTAATACTAACATAGACAACAAACACTACTACTACTGTTAATACTAACATAGACAACAAACACTACTACTACAGTTAATACTAACATAGACAACAAACACTACTACTACTGTTAATACTAACATAGACAACAAACACTACTACTACTGTTAATACTAACATAGACAACAAACACTACTACTACTGTTAATACTAACATAGACAACAAACACTACTACTACTGTTAATACTAACATAGACAACAAACACTACTACTACTGTTAATACTAACATAGACAACAAACACTACTACTACTGTTAATACTAACATAGACAACAAACACTACTACTACTGTTAATACTAACATAGACAACAAACACTACTACTACTGTTAATACTAACATAGACAACAAACACTACTACTACTGTTAATACTAACATAGACAACAAACACTACTACTACTGTTAATACTAACATAGACAACAAACACTACTACTACTGTTAATACTAACATAGACAACAAACACTACTACTACTGTTAATACTAACATAGACAACAAACACTACTACTACTGTTAATACTAACATAGACAACAAACACTACTACTACAGTTAATACTAACATAGACAACAAACACTACTACTACAGTTAATACTAACATAGACAACAAACACTACTACTACTGTTAATACTAACATAGACAACAAACACTACTACTACTGTTAATACTAACATAGACAACAAACACTACTACTACTGTTAATACTAACATAGACAACAAACACTACTACTACTGTTAATACTAACATAGACAACAAACACTACTACTACTGTTAATACTAACATAGACAACAAACACTACTACTACTGTTAATACTAACATAGACAACAAACACTACTACTACTGTTAATACTAACATAGACAACAAACACTACTACTACTGTTAATACTAACATAGACAACAAACACTACTACTACTGTTAATACTAACATAGACAACAAACACTACTACTACTGTTAATACTAACATAGACAACAAACACTACTACTACTGTTAATACTAACATAGACAACAAACACTACTACTACTGTTAATACTAACATAGACAACAAACACTACTACTACTGTTAATACTAACATAGACAACAAACACTACTACTACTGTTAATACTAACATAGACAACAAACACTACTACTACTGTTAATACTAACATAGACAACAAACACTACTACTACTGTTAATACTAACATAGACAACAAACACTACTACTACTGTTAATACTAACATAGACAACAAACACTACTACTACTGTTAATACTAACATAGACAACAAACACTACTACTACTGTTAATACTAACATAGACAACAAACACTACTACTACAGTTAATACTAACATAGACAACAAACACTACTACTACAGTTAATACTAACATAGACAACAAACACTACTACTACTGTTAATACTAACATAGACAACAAACACTACTACTACTGTTAATACTAACATAGACAACAAACACTACTACTACTGTTAATACTAACATAGACAACAAACACTACTACTACTGTTAATACTAACATAGACAACAAACACTACTACTACTGTTAATACTAACATAGACAACAAACACTACTACTACTGTTAATACTAACATAGACAACAAACACTACTACTACAGTTAATACTAACATAGACAACAAACACTACTACTACAGTTAATACTAACATAGACAACAAACACTACTACTACTGTTAATACTAACATAGACAACAAACACTACTACTACTGTTAATACTAACATAGACAACAAACACTACTACTACTGTTAATACTAACATAGACAACAAACACTACTACTACTGTTAATACTAACATAGACAACAAACACTACTACTACTGTTAATACTAACATAGACAACAAACACTACTACTACAGTTAAACGCACAGAATATTACAAATGTGCGACTGCAGTGTTGTTCGACACTCGGAATATTTTAGATTTAAAAACTTGTAATTTGCCGTGGAACATGCGAACTGAGCTGTCTCCGTTCATGAAGTACTTCAACCGATTGCACAATGCGGGAGTTAGTGAATGGTGACCCAAGTTGGATTTGTAATATACGTCCTGTGAGTCAGAACAGAGCCGGATTGAGGCGGCAAATGAGGTGGAACATTGAAACAAAACTGGTCACTTAACTGCGAATCGCCGATTAAGTTATTTAGCAGTTTGTATAAGAAGGGCATGTCCCGCACGGCGCGCCGCCGCCCGGAGAGCTGCGCAGCATCCGCGCGGCGCGGGTGCTGCGCAGCATGCGAGCTATGGGTGCGAGAATCAATAAACTCTTTGAAGACGGTTTGGACTGCCGCATCGGAGTTCAATATTATTCCGTGTAAGAAGTTGTCCAACTTCCGGAAAATATGTTAATCTGTCGGAGCAAGTTCCGGGGAGTGCGGTGCACGTCGCACACATTGCAATTGTAGCTCATCTAACTTAGTGGTTGTTTGTTGTTTGTTGTTTGTTGTGCAGTGCGTGGTGCTGCGCCGTCGTGAAGCAGCAGTGGCCTAGAGCGGTTGACCAATCTCGGTTGTTCAGCAGCTAGTTCTTCCTTCATGGTTTTCAGTTGCTGACAATAGATATCTGCCGCAACCGTTTGGCCAGATGTTAGAAAGCTGTGGTGAACGACACCGGCGCTAGCCCACCAAACACTCACAAGTAGAGCATACAACACCGAACTTAAATCTGAATACCGGTATTTGATATTTGAAATATAGAGATACCGGTATTAAAACCGGTATTATTAATAAAAAAATACTATTTATATTTATATAGTTTATACTTCGCTCGCCGGCCTAATGGTTAGAGCGTGCGGCCTTCATTCGGAACGTCGCGGGTTCGAATCTCGGCATGTACCGATGACTTAATACTTAAGTTGTGTACATTTGTGAACTTTAGTTACAGCAGCGAGATACAAACGGTGAAGGAGAACATCGCGAGGAAACCTGCACATGAATTAGTAGGCCTGAGCCCCAGCAGTGGAGACGCATATTGGCTGTTATAGATTGATTTTTACCTAATATATTAGCAATTAATCTGGCCATGCATCTGTTTGTTCGGCGGACGCGAGCGCGTGCGCGTGCGCGTGCGCGTGCGCGTGCGCATGTTCATGCGGACGTTCGCGACGGACGGCAACGACGAAACCAGAAGTCGCGGCTCGGTCTGGATCTGCTCGTCGCGGGGTCGCCGGGTGTTGGGGTCGTGGGGTCGCTTCGAGATAATGTCTCATATGTACCTATATTATGCGGTCAGTACGAAAAAAAAGTACGTATTGCCGCAATCGAGCAGCGGAAGGTGCACAGTGCACAGTGCACCGTGCACCGTGAACAGGGCACCGTGCACCGTGCACCGTGCACAGTGCACAGTGCACGGTCAGCGTGCTGCTTTCGCCCGGCGGGGCGGAGACGACTCCTTGCGAGCGCAAGCCGCACCACGTCGGCACCAGACCGACACCGTGCACGTCGCGGCCGCGGTGCCGGTCCCGGCGGGCGGGCGCTTTGTTGCTGCAGAATTGGGTTTTTGGGTTATTTTTTGTGGTACAGCCGCTTTGTACGCGGCCGGATGGCGCGCTGCTCGGAGGCTGCGGGGCGCTCTCGGGTTTGATCTCGATTGACACTCGATAGTCCCATTTGTTCATTGTTGTGAGTTTATCTGTGGCAAACCGCCGCGTGCAGCCGATGCTCATTCGGCAACATTGTGTCCTGTCCACTCGCTTTCACGTGTACAGCCGTGCGTGCGTGTGCGTGTGCGTGCGCGTGTGCGATCGCGCAGCCGTGCGCCGTCAACTGCGAGCCGGCGCTACTGGATGTGACAATAACAATGCAACGCGACGTCACACTCGGAGCAAAGCCTTCGTCCGGATGCATATCCTCGTCCCTTCCCTGGCCGGGCGACGTTTCCAACTCCGTTCGAATGCGTCGCTGGGGCCTCGCATCCCCCTAGTGACGGCCACGTGGCCAGCATGTGCAGTCCTAAGCAGACAAACGATATTGTGATGAGTTTCCTGGACGTGCACATCCGCTGGAGTTTTCCAAGATTCACTCCACATTTAGTGTTACACTTCCTATTTACTTCCGTTTCCCGGCGCGACGATGCCATTAGTTAAAACGGTACAACCGAAAGCTCTTTCGTCAGCGGGGGCTGAGCCGCCGGCCGGGGGCGCGCAGCAGCGGCGACATAAACATTCCTAACAAAAAATCAATTTTGTTATTGATGTTATCACTTACTTCACAATGGAGCCCGTACACGACAATGGTACAAGTTGTGTGCCACTTCCGGAGTGTAGCCGGTGCCTCCCCCCAACCCTCACCTCTCCTCTCCAGGGCCCGCACTAAACTAAACACCATTCCGCGGGCGCTTTGCCTCGCCGCAACCGATCCGCAGCTCCATTGTGTTACCGAGTAACCGATACCTCGCCATTCATCACCCGAGCGTTTTTTTTTTTTTTGCTTAAATGGGACTAAATAAGGCAATAGCATTTGTATGAAAGTGCCAATTATAAAGTAATGACGGGACGCGTCAGCGGCTGTGTGCGTGTGCGTGCGTGCGTGCGTGCGTGCGTGCGTGCGTGCGTGTGCGTGCGCGTGCGCGTTCGCGCGGGGGCGGCGGGGACAGGGCTGGTTGCGACCGCGCTGCACGTTCCCACGATTTCTCCAACCAACTCGATATTATGTTTATTGGTTATTGATGCTCCTACCTGTTCGTGTTTGTGTTGGGCGTTGGTGCCGCTGTAATTTGATTGTCGCCGGGGCGGTGCATCCGTTGTCAGCTCCACGTACACACGTTCACGTTCGCCCACTTCATATACAACAAAAATACCTGGTGAAAACCTATAACCATGCGTTGTGTCCGAGTGCTTTGCGCGTCGATACAGACGCGCCTGTCAGCGACGTGTAGCGGGCGGCGCCTTCTTTTAAAGCAGCTCAACTAATTGCAACACGTGACGCGCGCTTCATCTATGTAACGTTCAGTTGCAGCGACTGCGCCGTAGTGCTGCACCGTCGCAGTGCTGCACCGCTGCACCGCTGCACCGCTGCAGCGCTCCAGCTCCGCTCGCCGCACGCTGAAATTGCTATTTAAATCCTTTTCTCTGACCACCCACAGCGTTGGCGGTTTCCATTTAATTACCGAGCCAATGTGAGCTGTAACGCGAGGGCGCAGGGTCGCAGTCCGCACCGCCGCCGCACCGCCGCCGATGGATACGCGCGCCAACGCTTCATTGAGTCGCACATTGGCAAATATTTGTATCAATTAGCGAGGCTTTGCGGCGGCGGCGGCACCGGCACCGCTGCGGCCCGCACCGGCCCGCGCCGGCCCGCACGGGCGCGCTTCCGGTGTTTGTTCCTGCGAAATAAGTTGCCTTTTGTAACAATGTTCCAAACAAGTGCATTCCGCTGTACACAAACACCTATCTATTCGTCTTTCCCTCTGCTTGCACGTCGACGCGTTTTTTCCTGGCAATAGGCCTCTGTTCCGAGAGAGGCTCGACGACCCAACATCTTACGGCTGCAGCGCGCGAGTCCAATGTGGTGCAGTGTCAACATCATCATGAGCCGAAAAACGTCCACTACTGGACATATGCAGCTCTCAAAGGTCTCTATACTGGTCGCTCCTGCGCTATCTGCATCCATCGGCTTGCAGCAATCATCACCAGGTCGTCAGCGCCCAGACCGCGCTATGATACTGCTCGCGCAGGTCGCCGCGTGCCCCCCGCGTGCAGTTGGCCCACAGACACGTACAGCTTGCCGCAGCGGGTCTCCGCGGTCTATACTACTAAAGCCTTTTTTTAATCCGGTTCGTTCGGGAGGCTGGAACTCGTCCAACCTGCGTTCGAGACCATTCGACATCACTCTCGAAAACCGCCTTTGAGAAGGCCATCCAAGGCTCTGCGCTTGGTGCAGTGTACGTGTACATAACATTGACGAACGGCACATTGTTAGGGATGAACGAGTCACTTAGCTTTGGGTGAACATCTACCCGGTGCCAGGGTCGTCGCTCCGCGAATTAAACAATATGCGCATGAAGAGAGACTCGACCGACTACAAAGTAACAAACAAATATTTGTGTCAAGACCTTACGTGATGTCGACACGCACAGATCCCACTTACTGGCTGCTCGCGTCCGTGGGTACCGTGTGCAGTGTGCAGTGTGCGGTGTGCAGTGTGCAGTGTGCAGTGTGCATTGTGCAGTGTGCAGTGTGCAGTGCTCGCCGACTTCTTGGGCACTCGGGCTGTCACAATGATACGACACAGATTATCAACGAATGAATATGTAAAAAGTTACCCCTCAAAAGTGTTGACAGTTAACTTGTAACAAAAAAACTACACGGGTGGGGGGCGTGCGGTGGGGGGAGGCGCGGTAGTGGAGAGACAGAGGGTGTGTGTGTGAGTGTGTGTGTGTGTGTGTGAGTGTGTGTGTGGAGGGGGTCAATTATCCACTCGAAGCACCGGTAGCGACGGGGGTCATCACTATTCAGCGTGTAGAGAATAAAAAAACGCGGACAAATTAAAAGGGTGGGTTAATAAAGCCGCTCGAACAAATTTGTTTTGTGCGCGAACGAACAAACAGACGGAGCGGCTTTGTGCCGTCGCTACAATATCGCTTTTTAATATTAAACAAGTTGGTCTCGGGGCTGCGCGCTCGTTGCGCTGCAGCAGGGCGCTGCAGCAGGGCGCTGCCGCAGGGCGCTGCAGCAGGGCGCGGCGGCAGTAATCCGCGCGGGGTGGTTCATTCGTTCGATTGAGTTTGTATGCGAAGTGATCTTCTTCGGTACTCATTTACCTTTTTATGTTTCTTTCAAACAAATCTGTTAGCCTTCAGTATGAAAGAGAAACCTGACCATGAGTGAACGCGCCGGCCGGTGGAACAGCTACGGCCGCAGCTATATCTAGCGTCCCTGTCGCAGCGACCGGACGAGAGGCCAGCTGGTGAACTGTGCTAGTTTTTATATACTAAGGTACAATAAAAAAGTTTTTTTTTTATATTTGAATATATTTTGAGGAGCGCGGCGCGCCGCTGGTGACGGGGCCGGTGGCTGGTGGGCTGCGCGTCCGCGGCGCGCTCAGTAGAACTCCCCGTCCGAGAGCTTGATCGCGTAGAGGTGCAGCGCGCGGAAGTCGCAGTACTGGTTGGTGCACCAGCCGCCGTGGCCGTCAGTGCAGCGGCACGAGTCGCACTCGTCCATGTACTTCTCGCCCGGGATACACTTGAAGAACGGGTTCTTGATCACTGCGCAGAGAGGGGACAGTTCTCGGTTCAGCCGCGTGAGCTTCACGAGTAGTGCGGCTCGCGCTCTACGAAATCGCGAAACATTGTTTTAAATAATTAGTAAAAACGTAGCAGAGGGGCCATGGCCGTGGCCGTGGCCGTAGCCGTGGCTGGGGCGGGGGCCGTGGCCGTGGCTGGGGCTGGGGCGGTGGCGGGGGCGGTGCAGTTACCGGTGCAGCGCAGGCAGGGCGTGCTGCGCTCGCACAGCGCGGTGACGGTGGGCTCGCAGTACACGCAGGAGGGCATGGCGCGGCAGGCGCCCGAGTCCTGCGCCTCGCACAGCAGGCAGTTGCGCGTCTCCGGCACCAGCGCGAGCGAGGTCTCCTCCTCCCAGTACTGGTGCGGCGGCTTCGGCTTTATGAACTGCGACACCACGTACCTGTGGACCACGCGCTGCGCTCAGTGCCGCGTGTGTGCGCCGTGTGTGCGTGTGCGTGCGAATTAATGTTTTTGTTCTTACATAATTTATATCATAATATATAATATAATCACTCCTTTTTCTCAGTAGGGGTAGGCAGAGGTGAATCAAAACCCACTTTTCGCCAGACGTGGTCAGATTAGGTTCCACGTAACAAGGGGCGAGCCTGTTGCCACTTTGTTGGGCCACCACACACACACGCACACACACAAAGATGATTTCAGTGTGCGGGTTTCCTCACGATGTTTTCCTTCACCGTTTGTATCTCGCTGTTGTAACGAAAGTTCACAAATGTACATAACTTAAACATTAAAGTCGTCGGAACATGCCGAGACTCCAACCCGCGACCTTCGGAATGAAGGCCGCACGCTCTAACCATTAGGCCAACGAGCTACATAATTTATAAACTGTATATTAGATGCGTTGCAACTGATCAAGCTGCGATAAGTTTGGCTCATTCGCTATAACACGCGCACGCGCACGTGCACACACGAGATTTCCAGTCACAAGGGCAATAGGAGGCTTATTGTAACGTGTCAGAGGTAAACGCAAGGTATATGAAGAGTAAAATAGAAAATAATCGCGCGTGTGCGCGCGGCAGGAAGGAGGTGCTCACGCCTGCGAGCCGGGCCGGAAGATAGGCGGCGAGCGCTCGGAGCCGCCCACCGAGCTGAGCGTGCCGCCGGCGGGGCCCGCGCGGCGCGTTTCTGCAACAGGGAAAGGCGGCGTGTAGCGTGCAGCGTGCAGCGTGCGGCGTGCAGCGTGCGGCGTGCAGCGTGCGGCGTGCAGCGTGCGGCGCGCTGCCGCTGCAATCGATACCATTGATCAACTGTCCAGCGGTACTGTCAGAATTTACCCTCATGATTTCCTATTTTAGAGTTGAAAGAGAGGTTCCGTGATAGACGTTTTCTCCTATCCTAAGAAGATTATTTTATTTATTTGCGTAAACACTTCGTGTAAACGTGCGCTCTATGCCATTGATATTTTCTTTCAATCTACAATACCTTGGCTGATGCAGGTCGTGCGGTGCGCGTTGTGGTCTATGCACTCCTGTACACGACCAGTCTTAAAGTCTGAACTCTCGAATTTAAAGGACTTGGGGAACATTTCGTTTTTAGACTGTGATTATATTTTTTTATATAAGTTGTATAGCAACGTGTACGCACCGTCCCCATACGCGAGCGCCGCGACGAACAGGCAGACGTCGGCGAGCAGCGGCCGGTACATGGCGCGAGTGCGTGCGAGCGAGTGCGCGCCGCGCGCCGCCCGCGCAGCGCCCGCGCACCGCTAATTATCACAATACCGATTATTGTGATTGGCCCCGCGCGTACAGGGTGATGTGGCGTGCGCACCGCGCACCGCGCACCGCGCACCGCGCACCGCGCACCGCGCACCGCGCACCGCGCACCGCGCACCGCGCACCGCGCACCGCGCACCGCGCACCGCGCACCGCGCACCGCGCACCGCGCACCGTCCATTGCTCAACTCCGCGTTCACACGGTTCACGTTGTAAAATTAACTAATTAACTTTATTTAATCAA
This sequence comes from Troides aeacus, assembly GCA_033220335.2. Classification (NCBI taxonomy): domain Eukaryota; kingdom Metazoa; phylum Arthropoda; class Insecta; order Lepidoptera; family Papilionidae; genus Troides; species Troides aeacus. The sequence continues at coordinate 9,053,211 of CM067291.1, forward strand.
TATAATTCCTACGCATCATCGCCAATCAATCACTCAATTCTAAGTATTTTACAAACAGCCTGTGGCAAGTCGTGATTGGATCAATTAGCGGCGCGCGCGCGGTCGCTGGCCGGCTCGTTAGCGCGGATCGCGCGCCCGCAAGCGCAAGCGCAAGCGCAAGCGCACGCGCACGCGCACGCGCACGCGCACGCGCACGCGCACCCGCGCACTCTCCACTCCGACCGAGAATGAAGCCGTGTTGGCGCGGTGCCGGCAAGCAGCAACGCGCAAACACTTTTGGTACAAAGTAATAATTTCTCGATGAGGCGAGAGGGAGCGCGCGCGCCCGCCAATAACAACTTGTAGTGTCCGCACCGGAGGGTGGATAGGGGGCGCGGGTGGGTGGCGCGCGACAATCACAAGCATTGACAAATTTATCATTATCGTTATGATTAACATTAACATTATTACTTTTTACGACAATACGTATCGCAATAATCCGCGCCGGCACCACTCCACGTATGTAATTGCTGCGGGCGGCGGGCGGCGGGCGGCGGGCGGCGGGCGGCAGGTGGCGGCTCCCACGCGTGATGGATAGCCGCTGATACAGTTTTTATTGCATGTTATTGCATTAGGGCGGCGGCTGATTGCGCGCTCTGATACATTTAATAGATTGTTAACGATGCCCGCGCCGGACGCGCCGCCATAGCACGCAAGGCAATTGGCGGGTGTCGCCAGGGCACTCCACCGACAGGCCCCACCACCAGCACCACCAGCACCATCAGCACCGCCGCCCGCTGCCGCGTTCCGGCGCTGTGTGTGGCACTATATGTGTGGAGCTGGTGGGATTACTAGAGTGACGAGATTCAACTTCTTCTTAGTGATAAGTAAAAGTGGTCTTGGCATTGTAGTGTTGGTCTTGGTCTTGCGAAAATGCAAGATCAATATTAAGAGCTTTTATGCAAGACCAAGACCAAACATGCAAGAGTAAGAAAAAAATTAAAATTACGTTGAAATGATGATTTTTATATTTATTTAAAGTTGCATCAACGAGTTGCTCGGAATTAACATTTCCGGATGCACGCGCAGCCGGCGCAGTGCTGTGGGACACACGCCCTTAGAGCTAAATGTACACGGAAGCATATGTTATATAAAGCATATGCATAAGCAACTAACGATTACGAGCGTGGTCTACCCAAACTGCGCGATGCAACGAATGTTGGAGAAGAAAAAAGGGTATTTATTTAAAAAAAAACTCTTTACTTTAATTAAGTTACATCATAATTTGTGTATTTAATTATTTTTGCATTATTTTTAAAGCTATGTAAGTGATCAGAAGATACGTGCACGCGGTGCACGCGGTGCGGTGCACGCGGTGCGGTGCACGCGGTGCGGTGCACGCGGAGCGGTGCACGCGGAGCGGTGCGCGGGGCGCGTCGGCTGGGGCTGCTGCACTATTGTGCACTTCGTTATATGATGTTGTGTGTCTGTCTAACGCAGAATACATACCTAACTTTGAAAGTACTTTAGTGTTAAAGAACGTTTCGTATTCATTACATGCCGGAAGTTGTCCAGAAATAGATATGTTGGTCTTGGATAGAAGGCTCGCTACCGCGCAGTGACCACTGCGTACTTTGTGTAAATACATTATGTCTAGAAGTGCGTCCAGCGAAAGTGTCTCATGCGGTCTACATAGGCAAGCAGGCTGTCTGCCTAATTGAATAGAAATGACATAAACCACAAAACTTCCTTTGATCCCTTTCCTATCGCTCGAAATAGTCTTCGTAATGCGGATTCCCCACGGGACTGCAGTAGATCGGGATTGTAGAGGACAGGGGTTCTAAACTCCTTGCGCTTACCTAGAATAAAATTCTTAAAACCCTTATTAGCGATATTGTCGTAATGAAAATTTAACCGAAGTTTGCTGTCCAACATTACTCTTAAACCGCGAACCTGTGCTCTCCTCGCTAGCGGGATACCACTGACACGGTATGTAAAGTGACGACAGATTTCTTCCAAGGAAAACCAACACCGTGACACTTCTCTGTATTCAACGTCAAACCGATCGACATACACCACGAAACTAACTCGTCAAGAGAGAGAGAGAGCTCCTTTCTAAATTGTGGAAAATGTACCATTTTATCATTGACAGAGGAGTCGCCAATCCTCGGGCACAATCGGCAACCGAAACAGCTGGGCTCCAGCACTGAACTTGAACACTCTGTTACTTTAGCATGTCTGCGTCACGACATTGCGCCGCTGATTGCGAAAAGCAGTAAACCACTGTCTGAAAAATAAGAATACTACAAGTGTGTCGTGTGCACACAGTAACGTGTGCTCACAGTAACGTGTGCACGCAGTAACGTGTGGTGCACACAGTAACGTGTGGTGCACACAGTAACGTGTGGTGCACACAGTAACGTGTGCTCACAGTAACGCGTGCACACAGTAACGCGTGCACACAGTAACGTATGATGCACACAGTAACGTGTGGTGCACACAGTAACGTGTGCTCACAGTAACGCGTGCACACAGTAACGCGTGCACACAGTAACGCGTGCACACAGTAACGTGTGCTCACAGTAACGCGTGCACACAGTAACGCGTGCACACAGTAACGTGTGCTCACAGTAACGTGTGCTCACAGTAACATGTGCTCACAGTAACGTGTGCTCACAGTAACGCGTGCACACAGTAACGTGTGCTCACAGTAACGTGTGCTCACAGTAACGCGTGCTCACAGTAACGCGTGCTCACAGTAACGCGTGCACACAGTAACGCGTGCACACAGTAACGCGTGGTGCACACTGCTGTCCGGCCGCAGGAACGGGCGCTGCGACGATACCTACTTAGATGATGTCCGACAATAGATTTATTACCAGTGAATAATACAGTAACAGCCTCTACAAATAATATCCTACCATTTCCTAAACGCAACAACAGATACGAGAAGACGGCCGGCAGCAAACACCGCCTCTCCTGCCACCGCACCCGCGCCACCCTCACCACCCGCACCACCCGCACCACCCGCCCGGGACCTGATGTTGACGTCCGCATTGTTAACACGCTAATTGCAGCGATCAGCTCATTAGCCCCAGCTCTGTTTCACCCCCGACGCAATGCCTGCCGCCCCACCGACACCGTCCGCCCCCTCTTGCCTTACATCAACTGCATTGTTATGATTCTCTATGGAGATAATACAGTGCATAAGGGCTCGCTGCCGCCGAGCGGTGTCAGCGCGGCGGCAGCGCGGCGTCAGCGCGGCCCGCAGCGAGCTGAGCGGTGGGATGCGGATCATTTAAGGGTGCAGCGTTGAAACTCTTTGCAGAAGCACACAGCACAGCACAGCATAGCAGAGTAGAGTCAGGCGCGCGCGTAGCGAACGTCGCACAGTAACGCCGCGAGTAGTGCAGTGCAGTGCAGTGCAGTGCAGTGCAGTGCTCCGATGCAGCGGCGAGATTCATTTGTAAAGCCGTAGCCAAATATTTAAAGTACAGGACAAACACACAGAATAAACGTTCGCGGAGGCGGCGGCAGAGTAAACTAATAGAGCAGCGGCGCGGCGAGCGGTGCGGCAGGGTGCGGGCGGGAGCTCGCCGCAGATGAAATTATCTCGTAACAGCGGCTTATGAGCGGAATCGATTCGCGATCGCGGCAATAAAACCTCCAGATGTTTACTTTCCACTCCCCGCCCCGGCCGCGCCCCCGGGCGCCGGCAATTTAGCCGATATTAAGTTTATATAGCGATTTGTACCCTTCTTTACACCAACACAAACACGCGCCCGCCGCCGGCCGCTCGCCGCACGCCGCCCGCCGCACGCCGCACGCTGCACGCCGCACGCCGCCCGCCGCACGCCGCACGCCGCACGCCGCACGCCGCACGCTGCACGCCGCACGCCGCCCGCTGCACGCCGCACGCCGCACGCCGCACGCTGCACGCCGCACGCCGCACGCTGCACGCCGCCCGCCGCACGCCGCACGCCGCACGCTGCACGCTGCACGCCGCCCGCCGCACGCCGCACGCCGCACGCTGCACGCCGCCCGCCGCCCGCCGCACGCCGCACGCTGCACGCCGCACGCCGCCCGCCGCACGCCGCACGCCGCACGCCGCACGCCGCACGCTGCACGCCGCACGCCGCCCGCTGCACGCCGCACGCCGCACGCCGCACGCTGCACGCCGCACGCCGCACGCTGCACGCCGCCCGCCGCACGCCGCACGCCGCACGCTGCACGCCGCCCGCCGCACGCCGCACGCCGCACGCTGCACGCCGCCCGCCGCCCGCCGCACGCCGCACGCTGCACGCCGCACGCCGCACGCTGCACGCTGCACGCCGCACGCCGCTGAATGCTATGTCAACGCTTTTTTATCATCAACACTAATATCACATCACTATGAAACTCCTTTATTTCCGTGTCATTTATCACAATCATCCGGCCGTCTGCTCTCTTCCGGTTAGGAGGACGTCGTCCTACGCCGAGGTCTGTGTCATGTCAACGGTCAGTTTGGTGTACAGGTTAGCAGGTAGCGGCGCAGCGCAGCGCCGCGCCCGCGCCCGCGCCCGCTCCCGCGGCCCGCAGGTGTCGCCCCGGCGTGGGAACCGCGGTCCCCACTCGCGCCCACAAAATAACAGGACTTCGGGACTATTGCCAGTTAGTCATTTATCCGTCTATCCGCAGCGCTCGTTACGTCTGTGTAAGCGTTTCAGCACCGCCGCGCCGCCGCGCCGCCGCACCGCCGCGCCGCCGCGCTGCTAACTTTTTGTCATAAATTTCATTTCCAACCCACGCAACACGGCGACGTGTTACAATAAATTGTTTCGGGAGTAGAAAGAAAGAGAGAGAGAGAGACAGTAGCAATCTCGTAAAAGGAATACGGAAGAGTGGAGACGCGTGCGCTGTGTATGCAATGAGACGTCAAAGCGATGAATGTTCAATTAAATATCGGGAATGTCCGCGGGCGCGCGGGCGCGTGGTGCGCGCGGTGGGAACGGGCGCGCGGCGGGCGCGGCGGGCGCGGCCGCGTGAACACAACGCGCGCACAGTGCGCTAATGAGCCGCGCTGATTCGATTAGCGCGCGCGCGCATTGCGAGCGCATTACGCGCGCATTCGCCGCGCGCTTTGTGCGCGACCGCGCGCATTGTTGTTGGCTAATTGCTCAACAAACATGTGCAAATATTTGTTTTCCGCAATTGACTGGATTCGCTTTCCCTGGGCCGCGCGCCCCTACCGGTGAACTGACTGAATTAGTGAATGAATGCCCTTTGGCCTGTTCCGTGGTCCGGCGGCGCGGCCCGTCTCAAGCAGCGCCCGCAGCGCCTGCTTGCGCGCTCCGGTTTGCGCGTCACAGCTCGCAGACGTTTTCGCCGCGACAGCAAGCACTATTAATGTATAGCGATGTATATTATAATATTTTTTGTCAGTAGGCGCCGAAGTGTGAACACGTGCTTTTGTCCATCGAATTTCGTAAAAGTGTGTAAATAAAATAGTAAAAGTTAAGTTATTTGGCTATTCAACATTGTTTGGGCACATTACTGTTCAACAGGAAGCCACGCGCGTTGTCCGAACGCGGAAACGAGCTAGGCAGCGGTGCACCCGCGCGCCCCTCGCTCGCCGGTGTACTGCGTTCACTAATCAATGTCGTGCCGCGCTGCAATGTCTCAGCTTGAGGGAATAAAGATCGCTCAGATCAATCTCGAATAGTGTTTCTTTAAAAGAATGGCGGAACTTGAGGCACAGTTGGACTCCTGTGGCCCAGCTAAGGATACAGTGGCGAGAGTGGCCGAGTTCCATGCCTTTCGTGAACTAATGTTCTCCGTGCCGGGTCTACTACGTAAACAAATTAATGAATGTTCTAACTTACTCGACGTCATGGAGACTCGACACCGTCGTAGGGCTCTCGGTTTCTTGGGCATGCCTGAGACTAAAGGCGAAAACTGCAAAACCATTATAGAAAGCACAGTCCACAAGATGAAAGTAAAAGACTTTACTACTGCTTCCTTGGGAGTTTGTCACAGAGTTGGTGTGCCCAAGAAGGACCAGCACCGACCAATTCTTGTAACATTTACAAATTACGACATAAAATCATCGGTGTGGAAGGCGGACTCCGGGCTAGGGTACAGAGGGGTACATCGACTTCAGTCGGAGAGTTCCAACCGCACTTTGGTATGAAAGCGTGCCGGACACAGGATGGAGTGGTGGCCGCAACAACTACTGACTTACGTAATATGTCTGTAATAACGTGTAAGTAAATACTAAATCCCAAACTGAGGCTCGCGACTCTGGACAGCCGGGATCTTCCGGATCGGATTGCAAGCCGCGAAAACAAATTTAACTCGCTCCAGTATTCAAAATTTTAAATTAATCTGGAACTAGAAATCATGTAAAGGGAAGTAAATATGTATTGTGTGCGGCGGACACTGTGCGATTACTGCTAACTGCTTACTGCTTACTGCTTACTGCTTACTGCTATCGATGTATTTGCCGATGACCGTTATTATCATATTATTACAACTTGCGTGCTTTTATCATTATTTAGTTTATATATAATACGTACGTTGTTTCCGTTAACCCGACAAAGTTTACGTATTTTGTCACTGCAAGTCTTACTCTATTAACTACACAGTTCATCGATAAGCTTAGTGTTGTGTACGTATCCTGAATGTGTAAGAAGTTGTTGACTTGATATATGTCATAACATTTGTGTACGTTTACATTTAATTCGACAACAGCGGGCAGCTGTAACCAGCCCGCCCGGACAGGCGCCGCGCGGCGCAGCGGCGCGTTGCATGTCCGCAACATCTTACGTGATTGCTTTAACCCTTTTATTTAGTTTTTTGTTTAGTTTTGTTTTCTATTTCAAATTTGTTTTTTCCTTGTTTTAAATGTACTTCTTTTTCTCTTTTGTTTCATTGTTAAGTTATACTGTGTGAATTGTAACTGTATTGTCTGCCGGTGGGTGGTGCACAGATAGAACGGTATTACATGTTATCTTCCGCGCGCCTATTGTAACTCTTAATATTTACATTATTTATTATATATTTATGTTTTTTTTTTTTTTTATATTGTCACGCCTTTTTCTCAGTAGAGGTAGGCAGAGGTGAATAAACCACCCACATTTCGCCAGGTGTGGTCAGATTAGGCCCCATGTAACAGGGGGCGAGCCTGTTGCCACTTTATTGGGACCACCACACACGCACACAAAGATGATATCAGTGTGCGGGTTTCCTCGCGATGTTCTCCTTCACCGTTTGTATCTCGCTGCTGTAACTAAAGTTCACAAATGTACATAACTTAAATATTAAAGTCATTATTACATGCCGAGGCTCGAACCCGCGACCTTCGGAATGAAAGCCGCACGCTCTAACCATTAGGCCAGCGAGCTACTGCGATGGACGTGGAGAAATTACTTATTGATGCTTCTGCCTTAAAGTGGGAAACTGTTCTCAGAGCTCGCACTGTTGACGAAAAGCTGTGTGCGTTCAACGCTGCCCTTTTAAGTTTGTACAACACTCATGCTCCTGTTAAAAAAGTGAAGATCAAGCGACAACCAGTACCTCGGTTGACTCATGAGGTATTTTATCTCCTTTGCTGTTTGCAATTTTCATAAATCACATTACACCTGGTCTTCAGTGTGCGTACCATCTACATGCCGATGATTTGCAGTTGTATGCACAGGCTTGTGTGGATAGTGCGGATGTAGCGATAGGTGAGATTAACAAAGACCTGGAGTACATTAAATATTGGTCTAAGAGGTTTGGACTAACTGTTAACCCTTCCAAGTGTCAAGCTATAATAGTGGGGAACCATCGGACTACCCGTAAACTGGATTCAACAACATTACCGACGATAATACACGATGGTAATATTATAGAATTGGCACCCTCTGTTGAAGACCTTGGTCTTCACATCGACGCAACACTTAGTTGGCAACAACAAGTAGCGGCTGTTAGCCGGAAAGTAACCGGTACCCTTCGAGCTGTCTACCGCTTGAAAAACTTTCTCCCGTCAAGAACTAAGGCAGTGATTGTACAAACTTTAATTCTCCCTATCATCGACTGTGCCGATGCGTGCTGTTTCGAGCTGAATGCAGACCTTCTCAATAAGTGTGAGCGTCTTTTAAATAACTGCATTCGATTCATTTTCAACCTTCGTAAGTATGATCATGTATGTACGGCCGCCGCACCGCCGCCGCACCGCCGCCGCCGCAGGACGAGCTCCATTCGCACGACGTGACTCATGTCACGCTGTTCAATGTTCTCGAGTGGAGCTTACTTCTATATCGTGCGCCGCCCTCGCCCCCGTTGCCCCGCGTTGCTCCCCCCTTGCGCCCCCACTGCGCCCCGTTGCGGCCTGCGCCCCCGTCCCGTGGAGGCGCAACGCCGAATTTTTACCAAATTAATCTTTCTTCAAACACTTGAAGTTCTTTGTGCGCCGATCGGAGAAGCAAATTTAATCTAGTGCTCGCAATGATCGCACGTACGTACCGCTTATCGGGACTGCGGGGCTCTGCGGCGGCGGACGGGGGCTGTAGGGAGGCAGGAGAGACGCGAGCACAAAGAACCCTTAAACAATGCGTTTGAGAGTATAGGCTGGGCTAAGAGCAATCGATGGAAGCTCATACCTACTGCTCGCCCCCGCCACTCTTTATTCGCGGCTTTTGTTTTAATGACTCGCAAAATAAAGTGCACCGGGTCATGTTGCCCGCGCAGCGCCGGCGCCCGCGCCCGCGTCCGCGCCCGTGCCCGCGCCTGTGCCCGCGCCTGTGCAACGTCACTGGGAACCGGTGCCCGGTGCCCGGTGCCCGGTGCCCGGTGCCCGGTGCCCGGTGCCCGGAGCCCGGTGCCCGGTGCCCGGTGCCCGGTGCCCGGTGCCCGGTGCCCGGTGCCCGGTGCCCGGTGCCCGGTGCCCGGTGCCCGGTGCCCGGTGCCCGGTGCCCGGTGCCCGGTGCCCGGTGCCCGGCGCCCGGTGCCCGGTGCCCGGTGCACGTTGATATATTGTTTTAGTGTAAAAAAGAAAAACATGTATTTTCATTTGTTCATGTAGTTTACGGATCGGCGCACGCGCCTGCGCACGCGCACTCGCACGCGCACTCGCACGCTACCAATATTTTGTAATGAAACTTCGAGATGAACACGAAGCGGGAAATCCAATGAAACGACACAATAACTTGATAATCCATTTTATTTTTACAGCTACAAGACATAGTTTGTAAACTCGTCGACACTAGTCGCTACGGAAATAACTTAGCCCTACACCACAACCCCCTCCCCCTCCCCTCTCACCCCCCCCCCCGCACACACACGCACTTAACACTCCGCCATAACACTATGCCATATACAATATATACAATGCAATACAATACAATACAATACTACGTATGTACAGCGCGCGCCCGCGCCCGCGCCCGCGCCCGCGCTGCGCTACCATTTGCGCCACATAATATAACTTTACTCAAACAAACTGAGTGTCCGCACCGGCGCGACTCGCTGCGACTCGCTGCGGCGGCGCGGCGGCGGCGCGGCGGCCCGGGGAAAGCGGGGCATCCTCTGCCTGCTTAATTTTTCTTGCCCGCTATAATTTTACTTATACTTCGCAATGGGTCTGCGCAGCCTGACGGCGGGCGGCGGGCGGCGGGCGGCGGGCGTGCAGATGCGGTGCAGAGCTCGGACATCATTAAGGCACACCTCTGTACGCGCGGGTACGCACTCCCTGCGGACACCAGGGCACCCGGACACCCGGACACCCGGACACCCGGACACCCGGACACCCAGACACCCGGACACCCGGACACCCACCCGCACACCAGGACGGGCGCGATCTGCCTCGCACCACACTCGGCACGCTTACAAATATGTAATTAAAACACGAAAAGAAACAAGACAATATACAGAAAGGAGCAGCGCGGGCCGCCCGCGCGCGCGCCGGGGGGCGTTCGGTCATCGCAAGTGAGGAGAAGGGGGAGTGCTAAGCAGTTGTTTACAAATAACTTAGATTACACTAATACTTTGTCGTACAAATTTGGTCAAAACAGAACCGGCCAAGTTCGCCGCGTCACGTCACATGGAGGTTACATTGTCACGTCAGCAAGCGTGTTCGTGCGGCGGCGGCGGCGGCGGCGGCGACGCACGGCGCAGCGTGCCGCGTTACGAGTGCACGCGCCCGCTGTAGCGCTCCTGCAGCAGCGCCTCGTGCGCGCGCAGCCGCAGCGCGTCCGGGTGCGCCGCGAGGGCGGCGTGCGCCGCGTGCGCAGCGTGCGCGGGGTGCGCGGGGTTAGCGGGGTGAGCGGGGTGTAGCGCCGGGTGCAGCGGCAGGGCGGGCTCGCGCGAGGACGGCGCGGGCGCGGGAGCGGGCGGCGAGCGCGGCGGCGGCGGCGTCGGCGAGCGAGGCCGCGGCGAGAGCGGCGCCGGCGCCGGCGGCAGCGCCAGCACGTACCTAACGGAACACAAACACATAAACACGCAGCGCGCGCTACGAGGAGCGATCAAAAAGTAGAGAGAACGACATACATACATACTCCTTGGTGAGAAAAGACATACTGGCGGGCATAGCTCAGATATAATACGTATTTGTAATATTAATAAGGAAGGTAGCTCTTCGATTCTCTTTTGTTTATTTCTGAACGCAGTCATTTGTTCGCTTCGCGCCCGAACGTGTCCTCTAAAATGGAGGAAAAGCGAAGTGCGAGCCGTATTAACCAGCTCTGTTTGTTTGTTGCAAGTTGACGACGCAAGAGATTGGAGAGCGATATGGAGGCAACATTAGGAGAGTCTGCTCCGCCGTGTTCCACTGTCACTGTCGCAAGGTCACACCTTTCTCAATTTCGAGTGGGGAGAACGAGAACGAGCACGGCAGACGAACATCGTTGCGGCCGTCACCGCGTCCATCGACGTCAGTCACACCAGAAAATGTTGCGAAAGTCGAGAAAATTGTACGAGTATTGAGCGATCAAAAAGTTACCATCCGATACTTACTCGTAATTCAAGAAACGGGCATTTCATGTGGAGGTATTCAATCCATATTGAAACAATCTTTGAATATGAGAAAAATCTCCGCAAGATGGCTGCCGAGAATGTTAACCGTCAGTCAGAAACAAAATCGACTTGACGTTTCGAAGATACGAGTATTGTTGGAGAAGTTTCAAGAAGATTCTGAAAACATTTTGTCTCGTTTCATTTTTGACTGGTTACCTGGAGCGCTATTATTACAGGGGGTGATCCACTATTACAGGGGAATATTATACAGCTTTAAGTCCCAACCTAAGAAATGCTATCAAAGAGAAAAGGAGAGAGAAACTTCGGAAGGAGCGTGCTGTTTCATCACGACAACGCACCCGCGCACAGGACAGCAGTTGCGATGGCTACCATTCAGTAAGCTGGCTTCGAATTGGTTGACCACCCCCTTATTCACCAGATCTGGTGCCTAGCGATTTCGATCTGTTCCTCAAATTGAAAGAATGCTTAAGGGGAAACTGGTACGAAGACGATAACGAGGTGATCGAAGCCGGGGAGAGATTTTTACAGAAACAAGACAAAACTTTTTTTTAAAGGAATTGAAGCCTCGGAACTGGGCTCGACTCGGGGCGCAGGGACACGCGGAAACTATGTACGAGCAGAAAAATAAATTATTATGTTATCAATAGTCATTATATTCTATCTCACTCTCACTACTTTTTGATCCCTCCTCGTACAACTCGGTTCCGTTGGAATAAGTCGAGAGGTATCGACGTTTCAAACCGGAAATTTGCAGTTAGGGTTGGAGGGAGTCGCTGAGGGGCGGGCGGCGGCCCGCTAGGCGCTGGATAGCACTGCAACTACAACAAAGCGCAGCGCTGCACACGGCGTCGGTGCGCTGCGGCGGCTTCAGGTAGAGCCGATTTATTTCAGGACATGATTTAAGCGAAGACGTCGCGCTGACCCCACGTGAAGTGGGAACGGGACAAGCAAGCTGCCGGCGAACCTGTGCAGCAGCGCGCGGAAGGCAGCGGCGGGCGGCGCGTCCCTCCACAGGGGCGCCGGCAGCGCGCCCAGCCCTAGCGCCCACCACTCGCCCGCACCCCACTCGCCGCCCCATTCGCCGCCTGCAAACGCACGAGGAGTACTCGTAGTTACATAAATTTTCTGAGGTAGGAGATAGGAGGTAGTGCTCGGTTGCCTGCCGTGGCAGCTTTAACAGTTCCGCTACGGAATGTTGCAACGACTTCCTGCCTCCTTTTGGGGACTTAAAGACAGCTGATTGTTTCAATGCCAAGTATATCCACCATGGTTTGTAACGTATCAAAAAAGCGTCACGACACGCCCTGTGGCCTAGCGGAAACCGTTCCTCGTGACCCGGTCCCTGGTTCGATTCCGGAGTGATGTTTAGGCGATGGTTGACTTCATTCTCCGGCTATCCGGCATCGACGTCTGCAGCAAGCGGTGCCCGCGACACCGCGCACCGCGCACCCTCGCCCGCACCGCCCGCACCGCCCGCACCGCCCTTATCGATACTAAAGGTATATTTATTAAGCGGCGCTTACGGCGCGGCAGGTGCGCGCGCGACACCGCGCCGAGGGGTCATTATATCGCCATTTAGCAGCGATCCACTCCGATTGACGACGCGGCTCGTTATCTTTTTTTTTTATCGGAATTTATCTTTTAGTAATGACCTGTAAATAACAGGCTCGGGGACGCGCCGCGCCGGTAATTGGTTACTTGCGGGCCCAGCCGCGGGCGGGTTCCGCTTCCGGAATCGCTTTTCGGATTGCGCTAATGTCCGCCCCCTCGCAGCAATCGGTGTTTTGTACGAGTGACACCGGCGGACACGCGCGGCCACTCGCACTCGCGTTCGCGTGACCGAGTGATTACGATTTAACGCCGATACTAAAAACGATTGCGGGCGGCGCGTGCACCGGAGCGAGAGCGCCGCGCGCGGCCTTAGCTTTAGCTTTAGCTTTAGCTGCCCGGCATTTTGTCACACCACCAAACCAAAAGTTGTGTTTATTGTCAATGTTTATGGAAAAAATCCTTCAATTTGTACGGGAGCACCGGCGCCGCTCGCTCTCCCATTATATTGTTTTCCATAAGTAAACTGCTCTCCCGCACATGTAGTATGGACAATTAGTTAGGATATTTACCCTACACATACGTTTTACGCAATAGCGCGCAACCCGTTGCGACGTGAATGTTACACTTCAATACTTATATCATTTCACTGCCACCGCAACATCTAAACTGAAACACAGTCATGTTGGCACACTATCACTCAGGAGCAGGTATAACAACAAAATCACAGCGTTAAGAAACAGCACACAGCACACAGCACGCAGCACACAGCACGCGGTGTGCGGTGCGCGCTGCGCGGTGCCGGCACTCACCGTGCTCGTGGTGCAGGAAGGGCGCGTGCTCGCGGCCCAGCGCCTTCTCCCGCTTGCGCCACTTGGCGCGCCGGTTCTGGAACCACACCTGCGCACACAGAGACGCACCAGTTCAGTACAGCGACACAGCCAGCCAGCCACCCCCGGACTTGGCCACTCTGCCGCCGCGCCACGCACCGCCACCCACCCCTTGTCGCGTGAGCCGCGTACGCGTTACCATGTGTGACATGATCATAGCACTTGTTCGTGAGGAGGACCAGCAGAATATCTAACAATATCACGTGGTGTGGTGTGGTGTGGTGTGGCGTGGTGTGGTGTGGAGCGGCGGTTACCTTGCTGCACGATGGAGGGAGAGCTGCGGGTGGCGAGTGGCGGCGGGGGGAACAGGTTACACTTTTAATTCTTTTCCCGCGTAATCGCCGCCAATTTCCGGCGCGCGCCGCTCTCCACTACAATGGCGCTGTAATGACAAGCAATTACGCATACGCGGCGCCCGCACCGCGCGGCGCGGCCGGCGGCGGGCGCGCGGCGGGCGCGCGGCGGGCGCGCGGCGCGGGCGCGGTGCGGCTCAGAGTCCAAATTGGCGCGCACGTTTTAGAAGAATAGAAACAAATTGAGCCCGTCGAGGCGCGTTGCGCTAATGTGAAGACATTGTGCGGCGAAAAATTACGGTAATTTCATAATTCGTGGACGTGAGCTGAGCGTAGCGGGAGCGGGAGCGGGAGCAGGAAACTACTGTCCACTATTAAGGATGAAAAGGACAACTGATCGCTGCAATTCGCCAGGAACTGTTATAGGTTCGAGAAAGCCGGTGCTCGCCCTGCCGGCAACGGTTTTTACACAAACGTAATGTCAAACAAAATCCCGGGCAGCTCTCCGGTGAGCGGCGCTGGCGGGCGGTGGCCACGAAACTTGCGTGTGGCGGTGGCTGCGGTGGGTGCTGGCAGTGCACGCGCAGGGGTGTGCGCACTCCGCGCTGTGACGAGCACTTGACCGGCTTCTAATTAGAATTTTATCCTCGACTTGTGAAGCATCAATCGCAACGACAATGGAGCGCGGCGCGGGCGCACGCGGCGCCGGCTCCCGGGCCCCTCACTATACTTTTTTATTAAGGCTTCGAGTGGATCCGGGATTTCGATTCCGCCCTACGACTTCGTTCAACTATGGACTCTGGGGCTACACGCGCTGGGAAGAAAGTCCCGCCGCCGTTGTAGATGGGGAGCGAAATGATCAACCTGGCAAACGCCGTCTATAAAATGGAATCATAAGCAATTTTCACGTCGAGAGCGGTTTAGGAACCGCAGAAAACGAGGCGCCCGATGCTCGGCGGCTCGGCGGCTCGGTGGCCACGAGTGCTTGGTCATTCGGGCTTAGCTCGTGACCTCTCTACACACACCCGCAGCGCCGCGTCGGAAACGCGCTCGCCAGCCTCATCATCTTGGGAACAAGTTCCGTGGGCACTCCCCCAGGCGGCTCGACGCGTCCTTCACCCATCGGGTCCGAATACGAGCATCAGGCTTACTCGCGGCTGCGCCTCACGCCAGTCCTTACGTTGTGTTGAGTATTGAATGTATGATAAAACACATGAGTAGGTAGGTGCTACGAGTAAGTGTTGTTGGCAGCTACGTAGCTGTGTTCTAAAGTGACATCATGTGGATTTATTATGAGGTACCCACTTAATTGTTATTATTTGTGTATAACGTGTGTACGTGTGCGTGTGTATGTGTATGTGTATATGCGAGTGCGTACATAATACCCACCACATACACAAGCGCGTGCATGACCGAGTAAGCCGCTCAGGATGTCGTCATGTTACTGAACTGAACATTACTATGAGGTCAATACGCGAAAGGAATAGTTCACGTACGCGACAGAACAAACGCCCTGCACAGCATCGTATCCCATTGAAGTGAATAAATATACGGACGGTGTCGTGTCGCGCAGTGCGAAGCGCGCCGCGCCGCCTGCATCCACGGGAGCCCCGGACTCCGGTCCCGTACGTTATCGATGCGTTATCAACGCGTTATCAATGCGTTACGTTACGTCTCATTAAATTATTAAGCATCCGTTTTTTCCTGAATAAAGACTACGTGTTGGCAAGAATGCGGAGCCACTTGCCAGGTATCCCTGATGCAGTTGGTAATATTGGGGTTACGTGGAAATATTTAGAAATTGTGCTTGCTGCTGCAAAGGTGCCGCCATTGAACGGAAAGTACTAAAGCGGTTCACGAGGCGTCGCGATGCAGCGAGCGGGCGGCGTTCGCCCGCCGCACCGCCGCACCGCCGCACCGCGCCGCCGCCGGGGGCGTAATGAGCCGCGAATTATCGCGCATTGTGTGCCCGCGCGCACCGCACCGGGCCTCCTCGCCCCACCGCCGGCTCCGCCGCGCCCGCGCCCGCGCCCGCGCTCTCGCCGCGCTAATTAGCCGCCGGATGTCCTAGACCGCGCGCCGCCCGCTCCGCCCGCGCCGCGCTTATAATTACGGGCTATTCTTAGTAATCCGAAGCTGAGTTCTTAATGATGACGATTACATGTAACTAGTTAATAAGAGCGCGCACAATGGCGCGCAGTGGTGGGGTAGCGGGTAGCGGGTAGCGGGTAGCGGGTAGCGGGTAGCGAGGCGCGGCGCCCGACGCGGCTGGAATTAACAATTATTTTCTCTTTAACGAGGAGCCGCGGAACGTTTTAGCATTCAGTGCACTCCGGGAGACTGTTGAGACGCTAATAGCTTCGTTTCAGCTCCCGGCCGCCGCATCCAGCCGGCGAGTGCGGCGCCCGCGCGCCCGTTCGCCCGTGCGCCCGCGCGCCCACGCGACTCTCAGCTAAACACTGTAGTTTTAACGCGGCAAGTACGTGTTGCGCTGTGTCGGAGAGGTCTACATCCGGTTCGTACCGATATAACCGTGCGGGCAGCACCTTGACGTACGGTGATGGGTAATGATTTCAAATCCATACAAAAGTAGAGGGACCCGTGTTAGAAAGCCCACGCTCCCCGGTCTCATGGCGTGCAGGCACCGCGACCGCGACCGCGACCGCGGGCACATTACAGCACGATCCTTGAATAGTAGCGTAGGAGATTACAGCATCAGTAACAGCAATGTTCTGCAGAGATCTGTTCTCTCTGCCACTTATTGAATCGTAGCTTGTCGATGGTCTGGAAGTCAGTTCTGATGAAATATTCTTCAAGCGACATACATTTCAAGACAGCATCAGTCGTAATCAAGTAGATGACATAACCGCCAGCAGAATGATTAGATGTAGCATGAGGACTTGGGGGGACGGGGTGGTAACAGCAGACAGACCCGCACAATGGCTCTAATGTTGATTATAGCACGGCGAGCAGAGTAGCCCCCGCAGCTCTCCACCTCCACCTGTACCTCCCCCTCACTGAGCCCAGTGCCGCCCGGCGCCGCCCGGTGCCGCCCGCTCCGGCGACGACTGGGCCACTCGACCGTTTGACCAGCGCGCACGTGCGCTGCACTTCAACCGGCGGCACATGGCAGCATCTGCCGCGGCGTTCATATCTCCCGGGTATGAGCGCCTGATTGCAATCAGCAGGCATGTCGCTTACCGCCAGGTAGTAACGGTAATTGTAATAAGTACTTACACGATGCTGCGACCATCGGGACGGTCCAGCATCACCACGGCGCACTGATGCAACACTGGCACGTGCACCAGTGCACCAGCTGTTGCAGGTTGTCATCGCGCAAACAAACAAGTAATAATGACAATATAAATACATATAAAATTCAGAAAAATTCTCTTACAAACTTATATAGATCTAAAAAACGTAATTTTTTTACAAGTTAATTAATGTTTAAAACAGCAACGTAACATGTGGAGTGGAGGTTAATCTATGTTTGGGAAAGACTCGGCAACCACCATTGCCCGCACGTGTCGGCAACCCAATAAAGTGAACTCGCAGCGCGCGGCGCCGCGTGCGCCTGAACGCCGTACTGCTGAAATAGTTCGCGACTGTTTACTTTGTACCTAAACTTTTGCATCGCGCGCGTAATTTTTTGAGTGTAGAAGTGAGAAAAAACCAAAATGTGAAACTTTGGTTTCGTCTAAACTAAACTATGGAGACATTGGATATGGCCCCAGGCTGTGGGCCGATATGAAAAGGCTTATTCAACGTGTACAAAATGCTTGCGCGAGATTCTGTTGCTGCGTGCCCCCGCGCGCCCCCGCACGCGCCCGCGCGCCCCCGCGCGCCCCCGCGCGCCCATGTCACCCCATTTTTAAACGATGCCAGCGTCTTAAACATGCATGCAAGACGCGAACTTCACTTAGCAACTCCTCTGTTGGTATAGTTAAACATCATCAACCGCCTTATCTCTACAACAAACTGAAATGTCTAGCAACCGGCAACCGGCAACCGGCAACCGACTACGTCGTAAAGTCTTAACTATCCTTCGGTTGTCAGGAGAAGCATGCGGCGTGCGTGCGGCGTGCGTGCGGCGTGCGTGCATACGTGCGTGCACACGTGCGTGTGTTATGTTCTCATAGAATTGCAAATTTCACACTCTGTATGTTAACTTGGAAACAATTGTTTAATTTATTCAGTTTCTGATTTGTTTTGTTTATTGTTTTGTACACGTATTTTTGTCTTTGTTTAAAATACTATTAAATTATAGGAACGACGACGACGACGACGACGACGACGACGACGACGACGACGACGACGACGACGACGACGACGACGACGACGACTAACGGGCGGGTCTGAAATCAGCACACATTTGCCGTTTTCGTAATTCTAGTGATCAATCATTTATAACAAGAGTGATTCCTCTTTACAATAAATATTTGATGTTATCATGACGACAGAGAGTGAGAGAACATCCGAGAATAAGTTTGCGGTGTTGCGAGCTGCGAGCAGTGGCCCCGTGGCGAGGTCGGGGTCGAGGTCGAGGTCGAGGTCGAGGCCGGCACTTACCTGCACGCGCGCCTCGCTGAGGTCCAGCCGCAGCGCCAACTCCTCGCGCGTGAACACGTCCGGGTACTGCGTCTTGTCGAACGCGCGCTCCAGCTCGTGCAGCTGGTACGTGGTGAACGTGGTGCGGCTGCGGCGCACCTGCTGACGGTGCACGCACGTTACATAGGCGCACGCGCGCGCGCACAACACAACTATATCCTAATACTAACAGAAATGTCAAAAAGATTTCGTCGAGTTGCTGCCGAGCTCGCGCCGGGCTGGCGCCGAGCTGGCGCCGTGCCCGGGCGGAGCGGGCATCACGGCAAGCTTTCAGTGGCCGCCGCACTATACTGCGCTCCGGCAGGCAGGTCACCTTATAGCTCCCCTCCTAATCATCAGTCCCGGACGGCTGCCCCGCCGCGCACGCTTTGAAGAACCCTAATTCGTGAATGTTGTTAGCATTCTGTTTGAACGCCTATGAAGAGGCGAAACGTGCTGACACCTCATCAGGGGATCACAGCTCAAATTAACACATCCAAGTGACAAAATATTAGCAAGTCACCTTGCGCGGCCTCCCGCCCTCCAGTGCGTCCATGTGCTCCATGTGCTCCACGTGCTCCATGTGCTCCAAGTGCTCCAGATGCTCTTGCCCCAACTCTTGCGCGTGTTCGTGCGCTAGCTCACTCTCTCGCTCGTGCTCGTGCTCGGAGTCGGATTGCACCCCTTCTGTCTTCGCGTCCGCGTGATCTGCTCAGAAACAAATTGGAACATTCACTGACACTTTCTTAATATGACGAGCAGCGCCCGCAGCGCTCGCAGCGCTCGCAGCGCTCGCAGCGCCCGCAGCGGCAGGGGTGCGAACTCTCAGAGTGGATTCGAAAGTACGCAAGACGCGCCAAAAGAGTTGGAATATATACACGAGTGAAGTGGGCGCCGCGGGTCGCTATCGCACGGCAACGGGGCCGCCGCGCTGCCCCGCGCTGCCCCGCGCTGCCCCGGCGCTACCCCGGCGCTACCCCCGACCCGATACAGGCGGAACGCGCTCATTGTTGAGCACTTAACGTCAGTCGACATGATGCGCGCCATTTATTTATTGTTATTGTATTTTTGTAGAGGATTTACTTTAATCTGCACTTTACAAACGGCACAATGCAGACATCAGATTATAAACTAAACGCTCACCCCCGGGGTCGCGCTGTGCGGGGCGCGCTGTGCGGGGCGCGCTGTGCGGGGCGCGCTGCGCACGGTACAACAGTCTACTTAACGCACTAAGTAATGACAGTGATGTAACATGGCCGCTTAAACTTCCGCTGCTCCAAGTTTCGGTTACGGTTTACGTTTTTCTATCGGGTGGTGTTAAAGCTGTATCAGCCTAAAATAATTATGTTTGAACACTGAAAGTGAATAAATACAAAATTAAGTGCCAACTTGGATCGACCGAAGCCCCGGTCTTCGCCTCCGCGATAAGTCATCGTTGGAGCCAGGTGCACACAACGTAAAGGTGCTAACTTAAGCACTCAGCATTGCAGCCGGCATGCAGCATTGCGCAAACGTTACTGTGTTCCGGTTTAAAGAGCGCTGTAGCTAGTGTAATTACTGCAGTAACGGGACTCTTTACAACACGACACATTTTACTTCGTTTAACAGCGTTAACGACTACTGAACTAAAGGGGCGCCAGGTGATTTGGTGCAATAAGAGAGCCGGAGGTTCCCACAAGTTACGTTAGGTGTAAGAGCTAAGTTCTGCGGCGTGCGCGCGGTGGTTAATTGGAGTCGGTAATTGTAAAGTTCAAGTTGCGAGCTCATGCAAATATTTTAGGAAAACCGTATGACAGGGAGCTGCTCCGATGCACAGGTGGGCCACGCCGCGGAGCGCAGGGCTCGCACATACCGCACCCCTGCGGGCGGGCCCCCTGTCCCCGGATCACGGCCCCCTGCCCGTTGCCCCACCACAGTGAGCTCGGGTTGTTCGTAACGAGCCTCACATCGATTGCCAATTTGACAGGATTACTGCACGTTGCGCACACACGAGTACCCACACGCACAGGCATACACACGCATACACACGCGAACACACGCGACCCACGTGAAGGAGGTTTGCAATGTACCCTCATGCTGATATGAATCTATACCATAAATCTTTTTATGAGGCGGGCGAAGATCGGGCGTGTGCGTCGAATGAAAAGATGCTTCTGAATTTTTTCATTCGTTTCGAGCGGGAGCGGCGGTGGTGGCGGTGGTGGCGGAGGGAAGGGCTGTTGTTCAAGAGATACTTTAATTAGTAGAGTGTGATGGCTGTGCTCGTACTACTTATGCACTACATGCACCAACATAACGCGTGGGCTCAATCTGTATACATTCGGCCCAAGCGTAGCCTTGGCTGCGAGCGCAGAACCCTGGCAGGCAAGTGGCGCGGGCGGCGGCGAGTACTAAGCTACGCAACAATGTGCCTGGAGCGCTGCCGAGTGAGCTCCAGCCGAACTATGCTGGGCTATCCTTCATTTATTTCATTGATATCCTATGGCTCCAAGATGGGGCAAAGGGTGTCTACAGTGATTCTCCATTGCGTTCGGTCTTAGGCATTATCCTTAATCTCATTCCATAGCGATCCTTAGGTTGGGAATATATACTTTTCTGACATGAGATGGACAGAGGACATAAAAAAAATGGGCGGGGCACATGCTTCGCAGACCGATGGACGTCGGGGACTTGGTGCTGCAATGGCGACCCCGCGCCGTGAAGCGCAGCGTTGGCAGACCCTCTACATTGGACTGGTCTCAAACAGCGCAACACCGTGCTTTGTGGAACACATTACAAGAGACATGTCCAGCAGTGGACGTACATCGGTTGAAATGATGATGGTGATAACACGAGTATTTTTTGTACCGGAGGCAGGTAGGGTATCCAAGTGGCTGCGCGAACTTTACATTGAGAGAAGACCTCTAAGCTGTCTCTGACTCATTCCTATCCCCTGATACTTTATTTCCTAGGATGGACGCGCAGCGAGTCCATGGGACTGACCCAAAGCAGAGTAATAGATTGCAATCGATGTCTTCCGGTGCGCGAACGCACCGCCTCTGATCTCGTGCCAGGTGCCGACGTAAGTTTTTCATCCCTGGACACTTTTAGATATTTCATTGTGCGAACGATTGTCCTAGGACACGGAGACCCTAGACTTGTGCGGTTTTTAATTACTACAAAGTGAGATCGGGGCGCGGCTTGAACCGTTATAGCCGCGTAACTTTTACGTTAGATTCGAGAACATTTAGTAATAAAGTTATTTATTGGGCTGGTGGTAAACAGCTGATGACGCGTTTCGTAACCGCAAAAGCTTAAGACCGTAGATCTTTTCAAAATTAAGATCTTTTTTAAATTAATTATTAAATTCAAATACAAGGTATATATTTCAGGCTTGTCTTTCAGCTGAGACTGGGTTCGGCTGGAAGCTAAAACTGATGTATGACGTGAGCCCGTCCCCAACCTGCGGCTCGCCGTGATGTCGTCTGTTGCATGAAATACCTCCGATACGTACAATCGAGTGACAGCGTGCTCGCAAACCCGTGCGATGCGCCTAACGCGGAAATCGTCACACGCGGCGTAGTCACAGGTCGCAAGCGCATGAGCGGGAGCGGTGCTGGTGCGTATCGTCAGCGATGTGGTCACTATGGCCATGGGGCTAGTGTGTTCATTCATTAAAGCGCGCATGTCCAATGTGTCTCAGGCGGAGAGACTTGGACCGAATGCGCTCTGATACGCACGTCGATGAGCAACGAGCAGGAAGGTTACACACGAAAGTGATGTCATTCATGTGACATTTAATGCAGAGCGGAACCGACGAGGAGTATATCAGAACTTGGAACGGGCCAGATATTCGAGAGTCCTGGGCGCTTTGCGGATGCAGTGGATGGCATCGGAGGTGGGTAAGCATCGAGCAGTGCGCGCGGCGTGTTTACTTTACAATTAACCGGACACGCGCCGCCGCCGGACGCGGCTCGCGGTGGCAGGGCGCGGCGGCGCGCACTCGCTGGGGGTGGTGCGCTGGGATACCTCATGCCACCTTTTTTTTCTCTACGTCGTTATAACATAACGGGTTTAATAGATTCGGAACGCATACACTATTAACATACAGCTTTAGGGAGTTTATCTCAGATAGAGTTGATAGTTCGTAACTATTTAACTCCGGGGCGTGGGGCGGCTGGCGACGCGCACCCCCGTGCACCCCCGCGCTATGCGAGGTAAAGATGTTTCATTTTCATTCATACGTCAACAATTCATTTTTCGTACATATCATAAGCAATAGCAATTAATTTCTGTTCAAAAGAAATAAACATTATCGGTGCGCGGTGGCGGTGGCGGTGGCGGTGGCAGTGGCGGTGGCGGTGGCGGTGGCGGCAGCTGCAGTGACCGTCCAGCCAGGCGTAGCGTCCTGTCGAGTTTTAGCAACAACTGTGCATATGCGCTATGCAATCACCTTTAAATTCTGTTGATCAATTTAAACAAACTGATGCCAACGTCAGCGAATCCGGTTGCGGTGCCGAAGGCGTTACGAGATAAGGTGCTAGAGGAGGTCCATGCATCATATTAGTTTTGGGTCAAGTGCAAAGGGCTATCTGGAGGTTATTCCGGGTCAGGGTTCGGTCACTATTTGGAACAAATTTATACTTCTTACATATTAAATATCTGCGGAGAGTGTTGATGCACCGTGCAGGTTGTCGGTTGCTCCTGGGGCACACCCGGCAACCCCGGCAACCCCGGCAACCCCGGATGGATTCTTATTGATTTGTTTTATTTCTCTCGTACCGTAACTTGTTCATTAACTATTAATAGTTGTGTGCAGTGCGCAGAATACGTTAGAGATTTATTCACAGGGTACATTCTACGTAGATAAAAGTAATAGGGGGACCGGAAAGTAATGTCGTTTCTGCGCATGCCAATACTTGATTGTCATTTGTCAGCTCATTGTTTTGTTCAGAGGCGTACCAAAGACATTGTGAGGTTATAGTGATTTCTTTACTTATAGACAATTGAATTACAATTTTTTTTTGTAATTTTGGGTAAAATGGCCAGCCAAATACCAGAAGAGGTACACATCCGGCATTGCATGCTCTTTGAGTTTCGCAAGGGAAATAACGCAACAGTTGCTACCAAAAACATTTGCGATGTTTATCCAAATGCACTGGACATTCGTAAATGCCAAAGGTGGTTTTCCAAGTTCAAATCGGGTAATTTTGATCTTTCCGACTCGTATCGATCAGGAAGGCCATCAGCGTTAGACAACGACGTGTTAAGGGCGGAAGTGGAAGCAAATCCGTGTCAGACGATCGAGGAATTGTCAAACAGTCTCAACAAACCTTGGTCGACCATCCAAGAACATTTGAAGCAGATTGGAAAAGTAAGCAGAGCAGGTGTTTGGGTCCCGCATAATCTGTCCGAACAGAATAAGGCTAACCGATCAATCACATGCAACTTATTGCTTCAACGACACAACACAGAAGCGTTTTTTGATCGCTTGATCACAGGAGATGAGAAATGGGTCCTGTATGATAACCCAAAACGCAAAAGGCAGTGGCTCTCTCCAAATGAAATCCCTCGGAGTACTGCTAAGCCAGGTTTACACCCCAAAAAAGCGCTTTTGTGTGTTTGGTGGAGTATTCGCGGCATTGTTCATTTTGAATTACTGAAACCTGGAGAAACTGTTACTGCAGACCTCTACAGCGAACAATTGCAGCGAGTCAATCAATCTTTAATTGAAAAGTGGCCAGCGATTGTCAACCGAAAAGGCGTCATTCTCCAACATGACAATGCAAGACCGCACTGCGCAAGGCGAACTCTAGAAAAAATTAATGAATTGGGGTGGGAGGTGCTGCCTCATCCACCATATTCGCCCGATGTTGCACCATCGGATTTCCACTTATTCCGAGCGCTGCAACACTTTTTAAGTGGCAAAACATTTGCAAATTTGGATGATATCCAAAATGCCATCTCTAGATATTTTGCCGAAAAACCAATTAATTTTTATCGATCAGGGATTGAAAATTTACTCACTAGATGGCAAAAGGTTATTGACAATGATGGGGAATACATCATTGATTAAAAATAAAGACTCGTTAAAAATGTATGTGTTTGTATTTAGCGTAAGAAAACGACATTACTTTCCGGTCCCCCTAATAACGACAGTACTACTTCAGAGACACCCCCTACTACAACAGGAAGAGTTTACTAAATTAATAAAAAATAGTTCTGGGATAAACAAAGTCTTAATATTGTTATACTTACTTATTTATATATAATTTTTTGTTTGCTGGAAGGTCTAAGAATAAGAATATAAATTTTATAAGAGAGGCGCAGTGGGATGTGTAGTAAGATGCATCCGATACGATAGTTCACTAAATTATTTGGTTCTGACGTGTTGTGTGGCTCATTAATAAATCCATACATTACACGTAGCTCCGGAAGTATTACACATACCACGGTTTAACGGCTTGTAAAGGGTGTCTGGCGGCAGATTTATATTTAAAAAAACGAATATCTCAATAAGTTATAAACAGTGCGGGGTGGTGGGGAAGGTGGTGTCATTAGAATCACCGATCGTGCGATCGTGCGGATTTCTTAGTCACGATGTCGCAGTGGTGCAGTGGTGCAGTGGTGCAGTGGTGCAGTGGTGCAGTGGTCGGGTGAGCATCGCGCGTTCGCTATTGAAGCATTTTTCAAGAGTAACGATTCTTACGTACTCGCTCCGACAGCCGACAGTTTTGTTCACATTTCAATATTCGACGGATAGGCGATGGGCCGAGTGTGAATTTAATTCGTTCGTGGGTGGAGAGGTTCCGCGCAACTGCTTCGGCTATGAACACACCACGGCCAGGACCTAGTCGATCGTCAAGGACCCCCGAAAACATTGAACTAGTTGAACGCAGTTTACGTGAAAATGCACGACTTTCGATACGGAAAAGGGCAGCTTCACTGGGACTTGCAAGAGCATGCGTGCATGAAATTTTGAAAAGAGATATGAAGTTTCATCCTTTTAAAATTCAAATAATTCAAGAATTGAAAAAAAAATGACTTTGCGTCACGCAAATTTGTTTTGTGAAACCATGTTGGAGCGTTTTCGCACTGTGAATTCCATGTTTTGGAGCGACGAGGCTCCTTTTCATTTAAACGGACACGTAAACAAGCAAAATTGCCGTTACTGGGCTCTAAGAACTCGCAATCTTCGACTGAAGCACCAAAAACCATGACATTGTCCAAGGGTAACTGTTTGGTGCGCTTTATCCACGAATGGGATAATCGGACCATTTGTTTTTGAAAATGCACGGGGCCAAGCGACGAATGTCAATGGTGAGAATTATCGGCTCATGATTTCGAATTTCTTTTTGCCGAACCTGCGAGCTCATTCATCATTCTCATCACACACGTGGTTTCAACAGGATGCGGTACAGGTGCGACCGCACACACGGCCAGAACTTCGATGGATTTGTTGCGAGAAAATCTCCCTCAAAAACTGATTAGTCGCTTTGGGGACATCCCGTGGCCACCGAGGTCACCCGACCTAACTCCAATGGATTTTTTTTTGTGGGGCTACCTCAAAGAGAGACTTTACGCCAACAATCCGCGAACTGTTGTGGACTTAAAAGAAAATATTCGGCGAGAAATCAGCGCAATTGAACCAAGTTTACTGCAGCGTGTGGCACGGAATACGAGCCTCCGTTTCGAACAGTGTGTGTGTGTGTGTGCAACAGGATGGAAGACATTTGGATGACATTATCTTTAAAAAATGAAATCCGCATTTGTACTCTATCTTTTAATACTTTTAGTAAAATTATATGTCAAACATATTATTTTTTATTTAAATTTGAGGACATAAATCTGCCACCAGACACCCTGTATTATTTTTAATAAGAATATTCATTTTCCCATCGTCGTAACGAAATACAAATGAAAGCTGCGGGACGGTTCCCTAACCAAAACATATTTGTTAATATGAAATTATTAGACATAATCCGCGGCGGCAACGGGAGCGCACAATGGCCCCCCGCGGCGCATCCGCGGCGCACCCGCGGCGCAGCGGGCCCGCACCGGTCCGGCCAAATTTGGTATGGCAATAGAATAACTCTCGTTTGCCTCAGTTGAAGTAAATATACTCCCCGAGCGCCGCGCCCGGGGACTACTTCATGTTTATAATCAGTCCTAACAATTGGCGAGATGTTCGCGTTTGTGATCAATCTTTATTATTTGCGATTTTCGCCCCCTTAGGGGCATATCAATCACATCGTATCTTTTAAACATGACAAACTACAATATAAATAAATTAGACATTAATTCAACTCAAGGTGTCACAACAGTGGTATCACCGACGCACGTACGAGTACTACATGTGTCCCTACGAGTATCACGTACATTTACGAGTATAATATGTTTATTACAAAATGGGGAAATATCTTCTCCGCTAAGCTGGTATCGGCTGCAGCGCGCTACGGGGCTACGGCGCTAAGCGCGCTCGTAGCGTGCATTGGTAACGCGCCGCGTAGCGCGGCCGTAGCGCGCCTCGTAGCGCTTGCGTAGCGCCGTGCGCGTGGACGTTGAACTCCGTGTTGCAATAAGAAACAGTGCAAGGTATTCCGACTGGACACCAAGCTCGCAAGGTATCATCAACATTTACGTGTGTCAAAGCTCTCGACCTATCTAGTTTAGTGGGTTGGTGAGTCATTTAATTCTTAACAGACAACTGGATATTTGAAAACTCCCCAAAATTAATATAAAATACCATTTTATTTAATGACTATCGATGTAATTGATTTGCTAAACGAAGATTGAAATTTACTATTTGCATTAAGGGTACTGCGGTAGTGATGAAAAATGTCTTATTTCTGGAAACGGTGCCCTGTAAAAATCGCAGCCTGCACCTCCGTCTCGTAGCCGTGCTGCTCGTGCTCCCCCGCTTTGGGGTAAGCACATTATTTGTTTCTTGTGACACGTACAAATTCAAATTAAGATATATGAAAGTTTCGTTTAAAATTTAAAACATATGAAATCAACAACACTTCGAAGATACTTAAATGAACATGATCCCTGCGTACAGGTTGCGCTGCGCCCGCGCTGCGCCCGCGCTGCGCCCGCGCTGCGCCCGCGCTGCGCCCGCGTCGCGCCCTCCAAACCGTCAGTCGATTTTATTATTATGAGTCAAAGCATCGCCGCTGGTGTTGACAACATTCGACGAACTTTTTCCATTGTTACTGTTATAACTGTTATTTTTGAAGACTATAATGAGAATAAAATGCACATGAGCCTGTACTTTATTCTATTTATTTTCATTTCCCTTCCGTAAAGGCACGCGCCTCGCCCGAACCGGCCGGCTGAAGGCTCGTTGATGTCTTTTCCTTTCTCTTTTACACAGCAACAAACATCTGCAACTTTAACGTTACTGCACTCGGCCTCGGGCCCTTTTCTTATATGAGGTGAGTTGCCAGCGTATCTCATTAGCGCTAGCCGGGTGCTACCTGTCGGTCGGCAACATGTCGGATTTCACAAGGTGTTTGTTTACATCGGAAGCTCAAGCACATTGGTTTGGAGAAGCCGCGCCTCCTCGACACTTATAAGCGTTTAAAATTTATGATTTCTTTATTTGACCTTTACTTTCTAACATCAATAAAGAGTTGGACCCTAACCTGACGGTGCACAATCGTGCGACTGCCACAGCTAATGCGACACACCTGGAGAGAGATTTTACGTACTGATTTACATCTAGCGGAGGAAATTTTACTCAGAGAACTGCACAATAATCGGCGCGCAGCCAGCATCTGGCGGGTGCTGGCTACCTTCACCAGTCGATCATCACTCGAGCCTGTACTGTATCTCTACGTCCTCCTTCATAGCGTTCATTCTAATGAGCCCGTCGCAACTTAAAGCAATAAATCGTTTGATCTGAGGCTTATTAATATGCAGTTTACTTTCATTTATATTTTTATGGTATTACAGGCGGGTGTAATCTCCAGTAGTGTTGACTGCTAATGCGAGTGTGTATAAGACCATAATTGAAGATGAAACATTAAGACTGACCATGAATGCGCCGATTTCCTAGGATGCTGTCGATGGTGTAAGCAGCAGCACGGCGAGCAGCGGGCGCGATTCCGGCCGAGGAAGGCGAGCAGACGGCCGCAGAGGGCAGGCAGCTGTCCGCGGTGGGTAGACCACCGATCGCGGCTGGACACGGCGCCGCTGCAGCGGCCGAAGCAGCGCCCGCCGCCGGCGAACTTTCCCTCGATACGGACAACATCGGGAGAACCGACATCCACCACTAAAGCACTGTTACCGTACAATCGCCGCCGAGGAGCTACCGTCGATGCATTCAATAACCGCCCGCCTTCAGTTACCATAAATTCAAAAGTAAGGAGCTGCGCGGGTACGAGGTCGCTCCGGGTCGCGGCTCAGACGCGTCCGTCACCTGCTGGCGTCTCCCTGCGACTGCTATAAATCACAACGCCGCGCCGCCTCGGCCCTGCCGTCTCTTTCGGGCGCGCGGTCTCGCCTGCGGCGGCCCCGCTCAGCCCCGCGCGGCCCGCGGCGCCGCGGCCGGCCAATAGCGCGCCGGGGCGGGGCCGCGCGGGGCGCAGCGGGGCCGCCGCTCCCGTCGCCGGGTGCTTCCCAAACTTTACATTCCAACTCCTTATCTACAATAGTAACGAACGTTTCACTGCAATTTGTTAATTCAAGAACTAATCGTCGGGAGCCGCGCACACCAGCCGTCGCTGCGTGGTCGCTGCGTGGTCGCTGCCGGATTTGTTTCCTTTGTGCAAGTAATGCTAAAAAATATAATGAAAATAATAAACCAATCGGTATTGGAGGTACTAATACTTCAGATAAAAATATAATAAAAACTCATACGGTATCCTCGCACAGGGTTCCCCAGTTAGAGTATAGAGTATAGAGTATAGAGTATAACATTTGTTTACGTTGTACTCTATGCTGTATGCGACGGCAGTGCGCACTGGGATGCCGTAACGCACGACGCACGTCCCGCTCACAGCAGCGGTGCAACACGGAGAATCTTTCGAGTAAACTATTGATGTATTCGGGTTTGTTTGTGTGCGAGTAATGTAAGTTGCAATAAGTGCGCTTTTACACGTCTGCACTAAGTAAAGCTCGTCCGCATCTGCCTAGGCTTTTGTATGTTTTAATTTTGAATTCCTTCTATGTATGTCATACGATAAAAAAATATAAATAGTCTACTCCACAACGTCCTCTTTTTTATTCTATTAAGCGATACGACGAGCGCAACGTTCAGCTGGATGCAATCGCCCCATAACAACTCAGCGCTGGTAAGAATGGTAAGAATGATCTTCCTGATCGATACGAGTCGGAAAGATCAAAATTACCCGATTTGAACTTGGAAAACCACCTTTGGCATTTACGAATGTCCAGTGCATTTGGATAAACATCGCAAATGTTTTTGGTAGCAACTGTTGCGTTATTTCCCTTGCGAAACTCAAAGAGCATGCAATGCCGGATGTGTACCTCTTCTGGTATTTGGCTGGCCATTTTACCCAAAATTACAAAAAAAAATTGTAATTCAATTGTCTATAAGTAAAGAAATCACTATAACCTCACAATGTCTTTGGTACGCCTCTGAACAAAACAATGAGCTGACAAATGACAATCAAGTATTGGCATGCGCAGAAACGACATTACTTTCCGGTCCCCCTATTATATACTGCCCCTCAGTGCGCTCGTCACCTAAAACATGATGTTGAGTCTTGTTACCCCAGTAATTTTTTTTTATCCAACAAAGTGAAACAAAGTGACGAGACGAGCTGGACGTTCACCTGATGGTTAGCGATACGCCTGCTCGTGACAACGTAGCACTAGTTCAGATGGTATATACTGCACCATATTGCGCTCGTCGCTTTGAGACATAATATATTAACTCTTCGCCGTTATTAATAAAGTTATTTCACTAGCTACAATGACCTTCAAACCGGAACACAGTAACGTTTACACATTGCTGTGTGTCGGCTACAGTAGGCGCTGCGGTGGTACCTACCTAGACGGTCTCCGGCAACAGGTACCTACTTCCGGTATCATTTGATTGCTGAATAATTTTATGCGCGCGCACATAGGATCGCAATAACCGGATGAAGTCTCCAAGAGCATGCCCTTGCTTCCGCAACCAGCGTCCCCGGTTTCCGCTGGGCGCTCCCTGGGCAGTGTAAAAGTTAAGCATTCGTTGATTATGAACAGTCAAGGAACTGAAGGTCTCCAACGTTTTATCATATTGTTAGGAACTACCCGTTATCAATTTTGAAAGGTGTAACATGATTCTAAGTTCAGACGCTCGCCGGAACGGTGCCGGGTACGTGCCCACTCGGTGGGACTCCGTGAGTGGGATCGGTGCCGCGAATTTGTTTTCGTTCGGCACAGGTACTTTGCAAACTTCGCAGCTTTTCTTACGAACTGTACTTAATAATAAGAAATTGTTGCACGATATTTTTAATAAAAAAAACGACTCTAAAAAATTTTTTGCATTTTAGCATCTCAAGGGATGGTTTTTTTTTGTTTTGAGGCAACTTATTTAAGGCTAGGTGAAGCTCTCACAAACAAAACTAGAGTAAGAATACCGAGAGTGCGCTTTACACGGACACCCGCGGCCGCGCTTAGAAGTAAATAACAGGTAGGAGTTACGCGGCGAGGCGAGAACCTCCCCGCCGGCGTCGGTTAATTAAATAACTACATCTTCGGTACTTGTTCCGTTTCCTCTAAAGGTGGCCTCTTAATGCCAGACGTTACGCGTTACGTCCGTCGTCACCAGCGTACTTGTCGGAAAGCGGCGCCCGTGCAGCCCTCGGCGGACGTACAGCTCACTAACGCAGGTGACGCGAAATTATTAGAAAAATTGCCACAAGCTAAACACATGTAACTGCCCAACTGCACGGTGCCCGTCGGCCCGCTTCCGGTGACACCGCGCGCGCCGGGGCGCACGCGCCACTGGCGGCGCTCAGGCAAGCAGCGATGCGGACTGCATTCACCAGCACAACGGGGCGGGGGGTGGACAGGAGGGAGTCCACAGTGCGACGACGATTCTCTTTGCCACTCCGCCATCTCTTTGTTGCTAATTAAGGCAATTTTCTAAATGCCGGAAAATAAAATAATAGGAGACCCATTAGTGAGCTCCCGCGTCCCCGCGCCGTGCGCCCCACGCGGGCCCGGCGTCCACGCTAATCGCCGGAAATGAATTTGACGTTTCTTGGGCGCGCTTTGAGCGCTTCATTCCGGCCGAAGGGTAAGCTGGGCCCGCCGCCCCGAGCCCGGCCAGTGCCCGGCGCTTGCGTGCTCACGTCACTCCCGCTGACAACGAGCCTGCGCTGACAATCCTCATCATCCAACCTAACGCAACGTGTCCAACGGACACACGACCCCACGCGCAGTAGGGAAATATTACTTTCTACTAGTTCACAAAAAATTGCAACAATTGCACAGGCGTAAGACTCGACCCTACGCGATGAATAATAACGTAATTATCCCACATGTGATCTCCGAGAGGGTTGTTGCGCGGGAAGCGATTACTATGAACTGCTCAATTACACGAGGCCGGATGTGCGCCGCGCACCCCGCACCCTGCACCCCAGGCCCCGCACTCCTCAACCCTCTCGCACAGAATCCCGCGCACACGACCCCCGGTCGAAACACAATTATCTTTTTAATTGCACGCCATTACACATTTGCCGGATGATAACAATTACAAAGCCGGCTCGCGACCCTCCCACTACCCCCTACCCCCTATCACCTCACCGCACATCCCCGCACATCCCCGCACATCCCCGTACATCCCCGCACCGGCCCGCTTACTCTCTTTTTATATTATAATATATCGCTCTTTGCGAGTGTTCACGTCTTGTATTAAACGCCTGCCGAAATTATTATAGCAATGTAACATGATTGTAAAACGAGTAGAATCAATACAGGAGGAAAATAAAGACATGTATGTACTTGTTTTCATTTATTTATTAAGCCCCGCAAAATTTTTAATCTATCTTTCTATTTTCATCACAGAGATGTTAGCACTAAATAATCACTCCCCGCTGCTCTATTGATTATATAGATAATTATGTGCTGTTACGATTAGATAAAGTCTGCGTTGAACCTTTAAATCACTCCTTATTTACCGAACAACATCGCACCCCATTATTCCTCTACAACACTCTGACATTGACAAACATTATTCAATATTGCACGGCCTTTCAAGTGGACCAAAGCGTTTATATGTTTTTCAGCAAAACGAACGAATTGAAGAACTTCATGGTTAACTATCGTTTTAAACAGAGTTGTTATTTTTTGTTGTTATATTTGTTTTTGTAAAGTGAAAAAGCCTCTTATGAAATGATATATTTAAATTACAATATAGTAATAAATGAACTCTATCGATTATATACATTAGTTAAAACGCACACACCGTATGTGTATGTGTATGTATTCATAGAATATAAATTAATTTCCCGCGTTGTGTTTGTTCTTATAAATAACCGCATCTGTCGGCCTGTTTTTTGTTTCTGTTCCAGCAGCGCCGCGCCAGGCCCACTCCTCGCACTCCTCGCACTCCTCCCACTCTTCGCACTCCTCCCACTCCTCGCACTCCTCCCACTCCTCGCACTACTCGCACTCCTCGCGGATATCCCCCGCAGCTCTGCGGCGACATCACCTCCGAGTGGGCGCCGCGTAACTATTTGTGGCAGTGGGTTCCTCCAACTGCTCGCGAACACTTACCGGGAGGTGTCTCTGCAGCATCCTAACGGTCTTCAGTTTGGAGTTTTTTACTGTTCGATGACTAATAAAAACATTATTTTTCTCGCACAAGTACGAGTGTGCTCCTACTGTTCTTAAAGAATATATTGCATTAGTTTGTCTGCGAACTAGCTGTCTTATAAATCTAATTTGCAAATATAAATAGTTGTTCAAGAATGTTGGAAATGTTAAGTAGCCCACATGCAGTTAGCCCACGTGAGGGAATTGAATTCACCAAAGTGTGACACAGAACATCAAACTCCGAGCTGACTGAACTGGTACCGCTCAGATCTCAGATAGCGTCCCGGCTAATTCTAAATTCGTTGAAGACACAGGAAGTACGCTCACGGCCAATGCACTATCGGTGGTCAGCGGCCGCCGGCGCTTGCGCAAGGCTGTAACGAACGCCGTACGAATCTGTCGCGCTGCGAGCACGCCGCCCCCACTTCCGGATCCCCTTTACCAACACCGGGCGCCACTCGTCCGAACGTCTTCAATGAATTAATGAAGATATCTTCGCTTAGGTGATAAAAGCCTCCGTATCGGCGCTGGCGGCGGCGGCGGAAGTACGCGATTATATCGAGTGTAGCGCGCTCCCAGCCTCTTCTTTGTACCGGAAGGAAGGAACCGTCAAATTAGTCCTCCCCGCCCTCTCAACAGCTCTTGCAATTGTTTGCGCCCCTTAGCCTCTTTGAACTACCGCGTACACTTTCGCTAATCGAACAAAAATTACAATTAACCAAATCGTTAAGTGAAACGTAAACGCTTGTGTTTTCTCTTTGATTAATCGTCGCCACCGGTCGGAGCACCGCGCTATTTGTTAATTGTTCCATTGAAATGGTAAAGCGTTGCTGTTTCTAATTAATTCTGTCCATTGCTGTACTCAAATAACGCCTTTATTTAGTGTGATGGTTCGGTAAAGTATCCCGCAGGATTGAAACTGTTGTTTCGGGCGCAGGCTTTACTGCGGAGAGTGACCCCTGCATTTTTGTTTCATAATTTTTGTGAAGTTCAGGACATTTGTGGTAATTATTACGTTTAATAATACTTAAAGTGTCGTTAGCAAGATTAACAATACATTGAAATTATCGTTTAACAACACAATGAAAACTAATACAAAATAATAAATAAGCTAATCAATATTTCCACCAAGCTAATGAACTTGGCAGTGCACAAACATCGTCACACCACACGTCCGGCGCCAGTGGGGCCCGCTCGGGCCCTGGCCAGACAGCACCTGTCAGCAATGTATGGTTTGCGAGACTGTGTAAACAATAATGTCGATTTTTTTTTTGTAATCTGCGAACGCGAACCTATATCGCCGCACTCCCCGCTCCCTCCGCTTCGCCTCCACTAAACGCCGTCGTAATGCACGTTTTATACCATTTCCTCTCGTCATTGTTAAAGATCGATGCTTAAAGATCTGCGCCCTCCGTTTCCCGCTGAGTGGTTTCGCATTAACTCCTCGATACGTACTCGACGGAGCCGCCGCCTCGCCTCGCCTCGCCTCGCATCGCATCGCCTCGCATCGCATCGCGCCGCGCCGCGCGGGTTTGCTTCGCGAATGACATCGAATGGAACAAAAGTGTTCATGAAACAAACCTCTCCTCGCAGCGTCGCGCCGCGTGACGCGCGACGCGCGACGCGCGACGGGCATCGCGCGGTTGTCACTTCTAATTCTATTTGAATATTAACTGCTCGAGGCAACGTCCGCACAGACGGACGGAGCGCGCTGGAGGACGCGGGGGCACGGAGCCGCGCGCGGGGGCGTGGGGGCGCGGGGGCGCGCTAATGGCGCGCCATTAACCACTCGATATTCATGTTATCCGCTTATCGGCATTGTTCGCAGCGGCCGCGTTTTATATTTTATTTGTTACCACTGAAACGGTTATTCCCATTACGTATTTAATGCGACAAAGTCTCGACTGTTGCGGCCCGCTTAACGGGGCGGAGCCCCAAGCCCCCACACCGGCCCGGCACCCGGCACCCGGCACCCGGCGCTCCGCGCGCCGCCGCCGGGGTGTCGTCGTCAGTAAAAGTCTCAAAATTATTATATACGTAGAAGTAAAGTAACGAACGAACGAAGATCTTTGTGTATTCCGATGAGTTGTGAAATTGTCATGGCGACGCCAATCATAAGTAGAATGAGGAAACAGTATTATGTTCGGAGGGGCGGTATAACAGATAAAGGATCTATGTTCCTTTCTTAAAATGGCAGAACCGTTAATTGTGTATCCGTGGGAAGGAGCTTCTCAAGTAGTCATCGACGGGCGCGTGCCCGCCGCCTCTGTAGGATTCGGTTCAATGACGAGATCAGTACTGACATTTCGCAGATCGCAGTCGAGCTTCCAGATCTACTAAAACAAAAGGCGAGAAGAGAGGTGTCACCGGCTGCTACCGGGCCATGAAGTCCGCAGGTTCAGTGCGATGTAGCAGTTTGCAAGCGATTTTGTGAATATAAATTTTTGGAACGGAAATATTATATAATAAATGGTCGGTTGTCGCAAGAGGGAAGGGCGCGAGGACCACGTTTTATGGGAGCAAAGTCAAGTCAACTTGAGGTAGAACTTGGGTATTGACGGGATCGTCCTCAAGTATATGAGCCCTAGAACTACCGGAAGCAACTTGTTCCGTTAAGGGAGTCGGCACACGAGCGCGCAGTGCCGCGTGGGCAAGAGCTGGGCCGCCCCGGGGCGGAGCGCAATGCATAATGCATCGATGTACTGCTCTGTCCTCCAGTTTGACAAATAATAGATGGTTGGGAGTTTACTTACAACTTTTAAGCGATACACAATCAAATATATACATTGCTCTTGAAACCACTTAACCCCAACTATCCTCCCTTTCCCCTGGCTAACTCTCCGATGGCTCCTGACAGACTTGACGCCATTTCGTCCGCGACCCCCTTCCGTGTTGTCATATTTTAAATGTTGCCAAATTAATAAATAACAAAAGTAACGACACCGATATAATCTAATAAAATGCAATATATTTTATTATTTATTTGCACCCGCTAGCAGACGGCCGCCCTGCCGCCCTGCCGCCCTGCCGCCCTGACGACGCGGCGGCAGCGCAGCAGCGCAGCAGGGCGGCAGCGCAGCAGGGCGGCAGGGCGGCCGTTCCAACGGTCGTGTGCGTCTCTCTCTACGCAACGTTTAATTCCCTGATTATTCCAGTTACAAAAGTACTTCAGGCCGTGGATCCGGGTCCACGAGCCCAGTGTCAGATGAGCTGTAAGAGCCGCTGTGGCTTCCGGCCCGATCTAAATCAAGAATATAGAATATACAAAAGTACGATTTTTTTTTACTTTCGTTATTTAATCAGAATACGTCATTTATGTAAAATATTATTAAGTACCTAAGTGTGCTATCAAAATAAATATACTTAGAATAGTTTTTTTCAAACTTATAGATAAATCTCTACGAACTAGATATTTTTTGCTTAGGTATTAGGTCCTTACATATGAAATTGGCGTTTTGTGCGGGAGGAATATAAAGTATTTTTTTTTTGTAAAATATATTTAATTAATTAAAGCATGCACTGTTGTTATCTATGCACCTTTGATAACTCCTAGGTAGTTCATTGATCGATCACTTTACTAAAAAAAAACCATGGGTGCGAGAATCAATAAACTCTTTGAAGACGGTTTGGACTGCCGCATCGGAGTTCAATATTATTCCGTGTAAGAAGTTGTCCAACTTCCGGAAAATATGTTAATCTGTCGGAGCAAGTTCCGGGGAGTGCGGTGCACGTCGCACACATTGCAATTGTAGCTCATCTAACTTAGTGGTTGTTTGTTGTTTGTTGTTTGTTGTGCAGTGCGTGGTGCTGCGCCGTCGTGAAGCAGCAGTGGCCTAGAGCGGTTGACCAATCTCGGTTGTTCAGCAGCTAGTTCTTCCTTCATGGTTTTCAGTTGCTGACAATAGATATCTGCCGCAACCGTTTGGCCAGATGTTAGAAAGCTGTGGTGAACGACACCGGCGCTAGCCCACCAAACACTCACAAGTAACTTTTTTAGAGTCAATTTTCATTTAGGGCCGGATTTGGCTGGGTCTCCCGGGTTCAGCCATTGCGACGAGCGCTTCCGATTATCGTACAGTATCCACTTTTTATCACAAGTAATGATTCGATTTAAAATCCCTTCATTATTGTGTCGGCTGAGCAATGTAACGCAGCACGCGACGCGGCGCGGGTTCGCAAGTTCGATTCCACTCAATTCATGAGGTACCCATCGTTCAAGTTCTTTTACTTTCCCGATTTGCTTCAAGTGGATTAATACAGTTTTATCACTTTCCCGAAGATTGCAGCTGTCTCTGAAGTGCTTTGTGATGGATCTACTTCCACAATAGCCTTTAATTCTTCATTTTTACTTTGGTCTCCGGCCGTCCACGGGTTTGGTTCTGAAGCTCGAAATTTCCAGAACGAAAACGTTGAAACCAAAAACATATTGACCAGATTAAGATACGATAGTCGTCAAAAGTTGGACGCGTGACTACCGTCAGTGCAATCCTGGGGTGCCTCTCGATGCACGGATGGCGAATTCCAGTGGTATTTTAGTGTCTTACAAAGCTCTTCATACAGAGGGTAGAATATTATGAGTAAGTTTCCTCTCAAATCAAAACAATTGATCTGTGTAATTGAAAAGTGTTGCCGAATTTGTTATATTCTGTCGTAGCGTATGAGCTGATGTGAAGGCAGCGATGTTAGATCTCCGCCAGCAGGAGACGTCAGCGGCCAGCCGATGAGAAATGAGCAGGAAGTAAAGGCGTGAAATCGTTTGATCTGTTGACGTGGGGTGCAAAAATCGGGAGTTCAAGACAGCTCCTACCTGAGTTAAGGCCGTACTGAATTCCTCATAAGTTAATCTAGCATTACCAACGACACGTCTAAAGTAATATTTGCCCGACTTTACCCCCGAAATGGCGTGAATGAGGAGTAACTAAAGTGTATTCTTAAAACTTTCCTTAGCAGTATGTTCGATTATATGTTGTGCATTATCGGATAACTATAACGGAAATTCCTTTACTGCGCCTACAACATTCGTTTCGTTATCGGTTAATGTTTCTGCGGGTTGTCCCCTTAGCGAAATAATAGATGATAGGTGTTAATGTACTTATTATTTCCTTTCAAACGAGTACATAACACGCACTGACGGACAGTTTTTTTTTTGCTAAATTTTTGTCTCAATAGTTACAGCTGATTTTAATGAGCCATAATTCATGTAATAATGTTTCAGAAATAACTATTACTAGGGCCAGTAAACCCAGGAGGTGATAGATCTGCGAAATGACAGACAATATGCTTCGTTTTGTTATCGTTACGAGATACATTAATTTATAAAAATAAAATTAATGATTCTAAACAAATATGTCAAGTATTTAGTTGTAATAGTTCAAATAGAATTTATAAAGTATATATGGATTTGAAACCGCGTAAAGTGGTGCATGACAAAATTAACATATAACATCATGTTGGTGGAGGAGGTGAGATACCAGCCGGGTGTAGTTGGTGGTTATTTGAGTAACTACTTGATTATACTCCGGTTCGAGAAGCGTGTTAGATAGCACTTCGGAGATATCGAAATTCTCAGAACCATGTCTTAGAGCTTCGGCTCTATGATACGTGGGTACTCGGCGTCTTAGTGGCTTGCCACTGTGATACGTCGTGTTTAATAATATTTGTTTATTCCAAAGTCAACTCGAACTGTGTCGATGCATTATGAGGTAGCGGAAGCGGACGCGAGCTACTGCCTCGATGCTTATCAAACATTGATATTGCGTCTTGTCGTAGCGAGACGTTTGCACCGTTACTGAACTGATGCGTCTTACAGATCTGCTAGGCTGAGGACTTTTGCAAGATATTGATGTCTGCTGTAATGTCTTGTGCGCCTTTCATGATGATGTGCGCCGATGATAGTTGATTGCATGTCTGTCGCAGTTCAGTGATACGACGTCTTCGACGATCTCTGGGTTTAATGTCACTTTTGAAGGTTGCGCCTTGCGTTATGGTTTGACACTTTATCTTATTAGATTTTTCCAAGTCGGGTCCCTTGATGACGGGGCTGCAGACTGTCTGCCCTCCCTATTTTATGGAAATTGCAAATAAAGGCCTCAATAGCTCCCCATCTTTTAATATATTTGTTTGGCAAATATCTCCCTTCCGCTTTTTTGCTCTTTATTCAATGCTTTATAAAAAGTGTTACAGTGATCGGATTTAGTTCAAATATGCGCCGTTTTGTTCGATAATCTGTTTCCATCTAGACGGCAACTTCATAATACCTGCTTCGTAGAAGCCCCCCTCCTTATTTGCGAAGAACTCGGACAGCCACTTTTCACAAGCCTCTTTTGAGTTCAACTTTACACCACCAAGGGCGTTTACCATGGACAGGAACAGGTGGTAATCACTTGGCGCTATGTCCGGGCTATATGGTGGATGCGATAAAACCTCCCATCCGAGCTCCCGTAGCTTCTGACGAGTCATCAATGAAGTGTGTGGTCTAGCGTTGTCCTGGTGGAACACTACACCCTTCCTGTTGGCCAATTCTGGACGCTTCTGGTCGATCGCCTGCTTCAAGCGGTCCAGTTGTTCGCAGTAGATGGTAGAATTAAGCGTCTGGCCATATGGGAGCAGCTCATAGTGGATGATTCCCTTCCAATCCCACCAAACACACAGCAAAACCTTCCTGGCCGTCAATCCCGGCTTGGCCACTGTTTGGGACGATTCACCGGCCTTCGACCACGACCGTTTTCGCTTGATATTGTCGTATGTGAACCATTTTTGGTCGCCAGTCACCATCCGCTTCAAGAATGGGTCGAGTTCGTTCCGTTTCAGCAGCATATCGCAGGCGTTGATTCGGTCCAGAAGGTTTTTTTGCGTCAAATCATGCGGCACCCAAACATCAAGCTTTTTTTTGTATCCAGCCTTCTGCGGATGGTTTAAAATGGTTTGGTGACTAACTCCCATCTCCTGGGCGATGTCACGAGATGCCACATTCCGGTCTAACTCGATGTAGTCCATGATTTGATCGGTATTTGTCGTCACAGGTCTTCCGCCGGCTGGCTTATCCATGGTGTCGTTTTCACCGGCTCTGAATCGTCGAAACCATTCCTCCGCGGTTCGAAGTGATAGAGTACCATCCCCCAAAACACCATTAATCTCACGGAACGTTTCTCTAGCGGATTTGCCTTTAACGAAGGAAAACTTTAAAATAGCGCGAATTTCGGCGTTAGTGAACTATATGTTTACACGTCTATAACTGTTGAACGCAATATCCAAACTAATTATGCATAGCGTCGTTTTGTAGGTTATGTCAAGACCTTTCAAATTATGTATAGTATTGCCAGATACGAGCTCTGTAGCGCTTTGTAACCATTTACACAAAGCTGGGTTCATAAAGAAGCTCGATGTTTGGGTGCCACACCAATTAACAGAAAAAAACATGATGGATCGAATTTCCATCTGCGAAGCCTTGGCCAAACGGAATGAGATAGACCCATTTCTTAAACGGATGGTGACTGGAGATGAGAAATGGATCACATACGATAACCCTGTGCGAAAACGATCATGGTCAAAGAGCGGTGAAGCACCTCAAACGGTGGCCAAACCAGGACTAACGGCCAGGAAGGTTCTGCTGTGCATTTGGTGGGACTGGAAGGGGATTATTTATTATGAGTTGTTTCCATATGGCCAAGCGCTAAATTCTGATCTCTACTGTCAACAACTGGACCGTTTGAAGATAGCAATTGACCAGAAACGGCCAGAATTGGCCAACAGGAGAGGTGTCGTGTTCCACCAGGACAACGCTAGGCCACACACGTCTACAGTGACTCGCCAGAAACTTCGGGAGCTTGGTTGGGAAGTTTTAATGCATCCGCCATACAGTCCGGACTTGGCACCAAGCGATTACCATCTTTTTCTTGCATTACAAAATTTCTTTAGTGATAAAAAATTGGCATCTAGGGAAGATTGTGAAAATCGGCTACTAGAGTTTTGCAAATAGAGACCAGGACTTCTACGAGAGAGGCATTATGAAGTTACCTTTAAAATGGCAACAAATCATAGAACAAAACGGTGCATATTTGACCCAAATCGGACAATCCGAAGCATGTTAAATAAAGTCCTGAAGTTCATATAAAAATAATGGATTTCTTTTTCCCCAACTTATTATTAAGTAAATATTGGTTTGTATTGTAAAATAAAAATTAAACATTTCCGATACAAACTTCAAATTTTTTGTAAGCGTTAAAATTTTACTAACAAATTTCATTGAAATTATACTAAGTAGTAAAACATTGGTTTGTTCCTTTTTAAAAAATCAAGTTTTAATTTCAATGTGCGATCTCTACCTGCATTTGATATCGAAAAAAATATTGATAATATTCTCATCATTATTTATTGAACGTCGATATTAATACCCATCACTATTTTTTACAGTGACAATATTTTTTTAGTCTGAGGTTGTTTTGATATTGGTACCAGATCGTATCTGATTCCATAAATTTTCTTTTTGTGACGTTTATTATGAATTGCGGTCTCTTAAAACGTAGTGATTATATACTCTCTGAGTAGGAGTGCCGGCGCCACGCGTTATGCGCTACTGCTACGTGATTAATATTGTGTTGTAGTTATTGCTGTTACATTGTTGTGTTTTGTTGTTATCTTTTCTTATTTCTTTTTTGTTTTGCACCACAATGCCGAAAAGAACAAAAAAACTGTTTTGAATAGTGAAATTGGCGGATTTGTGATCCGTTTGCGCGAGAATTAAAATAGCGGACCGCTACTACCATTGGAGCAAGTGTGCAATAGAGTTGGTGACGCTCTTGGTAGCGGACGAGCAGTACAGTGTCTCGAATTAGCAAAGAAAAGTATGTAGTATTATCAACGGAGATAGCGGCCAAAGATGAGGAAGACAAAATATTATCGACTCCTAAAAAAAAAGGCAGAGTTTCACAAGTCACCGAAATTGACGACGTTAACGCAGCTGCAAATAATCTACAGGATTGCCCCGGTGACGAATCTGAATTTGACTTTGACGTTGATCTCGGCCGTACACCTTTCAACAATAAAATTTTTAAATACGTTCCAATACATCTTTCATTTTCAATCTCCTTACTTTTAAAGTCGTTAAAATTTATTTTTTTAAATAAATTTATTTCGTTACGAATATCGATAAAATACGAACGACGTCCTATACATATTACATGTTTTTCTAATAACCGTTTTAGATATTAAGCAATATTTTATGAACTGTAATGTAGAAAATCCAAAATTGAAACACGTTAAGAAGTGACGCACCGGATAAATGGTGAAGCAAATAAAGTACATAAATGTAACTTAAAACTTTTAACTACAGAGCCTTTCCGTCACATCAGAGCAGGTGTTCCGCAGGGCTCCTGCTTGTCCCCTCTCCTCTTCTCGCTGTACACCAGCGACATCCCTAGAGATCACGGGGTGAACCCGGCTCTATTCGCAGATGACACTGCGCTCTACCTTTCGGGCCCGATCTTGCCGCGACTGACAAATCGGCTCCAGTCCGCAACCAAACGCCTAGGCGATTGATTTAGGAAGTGGAGAATCGACGTCATCCCGGACAAGAGCGAAGCCCTACATTTCTCGAGAAAAATAAAACCTCGAATCCCCAGTCGCGCTTGGCACTCCCCTTCCAAGCCAATATATATCTTCGACCGACCTGTCCTTTGGAGGAACTCGGTCAAATACCTCGGGTTTAATCTGCACCGAAGGCTAAATTTCAGGAGCCACATTCGCAGAGCGAGGAACAAGGCTGCCTTTGTAATGGGCAGACTTCATCCCTTGCTCTGTAAATCGAGTAAATTGGCCCTTAAACACAAGGTGTACTTGTACAAGGCCTGCATAAGACCTATTATGACTTATGCGTGCGTTGTATTTGCGCACTCCTCCCCTACCACCCTTAAACCCATACAGGTCATCCAAAACCGCTTCACCCGGAAGGCCACGGGTGCGGAATGGTACCAACGCAGTTTCGACCTGCACAGCGACCTCAAACTTCCTTCGGTAGCACAATTTATGCAAGATTGTGCTATCTACCATTTTGCTAAGGCCACACCACTCGAACCCACTAAAATGGCAAACGGTGAACTACGTCCCGATCTCCGATGCCACCAGTAAGAAGCGAAGTCCTCGGTACGTGATTCCGCTCCACATCGATGCAGAGGGTCGGCCCGACAGGCACGACACTCCCACCTACGACACAAACACGCACAACACGGCACCCAATCGTAAGGACACCAAACACGTATTCACCACATTTCGGACGCGCCGCTTCCGCCGCTGGTTGCGGCGCCCGTCAGGCTCGCGCACCGCGCACACAAGTCACACCCGGCTGACCGGGTGGACCACACCGCCCTCGTCTCGTGTCACAGACGAAGGTGAGCGGAGGACGGGCCCGAGCAATCCTATGAGGTCATCGGGCCCTCCGATGACCTCATAGGATTGCCGCCATCCGACGCACACAGTGCGCGTCTTAAATTCATATATATATATATTTATCTATGTATATATTTAAGTACACCCCTTTCTCTTCCCTCTTAGCACTATCCAACTCTTCAACCTTTCCACATCCAATATCTTCTCAACTTTCTCCTCCCCCTCATACATATTACTTTATCTACATATATAAGTATATATTTAATTTTTATTGTTTTAGCTGGCGGATACCGGATCCGCGAGCCATGAGTCCGATGAAACCGCTATAGTTGTCAATAAAACTGCGGCGAGAACATTATCACAAATAAATAAAAATAAAAAATAACTACAGAGCCATCTATCAATACATATGATTTCTTGTATTACCACTAATTTTAA
This sequence comes from Troides aeacus, assembly GCA_033220335.2. Classification (NCBI taxonomy): domain Eukaryota; kingdom Metazoa; phylum Arthropoda; class Insecta; order Lepidoptera; family Papilionidae; genus Troides; species Troides aeacus. The sequence goes on from CM067291.1 coordinate 9,097,075, forward strand.
CGGCACATTGAGGTATTCCTTGCTGTAATTTAATAGTGATATCTACTAAAATAAGTTTTACAACAATTCAATCAAATGTACTGAGTGATCTCGCTTGTGGTGGGTTATAACAGGGTAAACATAATATCTGTTATTACTGTTACGCAATAAGAACAGATACCAATTTCTGTTATTAAATAACAGTTGTTATTTTTTTACAATTTGTGTTATTCGCGTTATAATAATAGGTGCATCTCGTTATAGCAATAGTATAAACAAGTGTGTGACATAAATTAATTAATGAAATTACAGTTAACACGAACTAATTAATACTTCTTTGCATGATGGTGGAATTTCCGTCAAAACATTGAAAGCCCATAATTATAAAAAAGAACAAGTTCACTTTAAGTTGATCGTTTCTGGATACCTTTTAATGTCTATAACATGAAAGCAGCTATGGTAGCTGTAAAAAATAATCAAGTGTCACTACCTGTCGAAGTTGTCATTCTGCTGTTTGTTGTAGTTGCAATAAATGTATGATTTCTTTTAATTATATTTGAGTTTCTATTGCTAAAAAAGTGAAAATGAGTGGAAGAAAGGTTTGTAACATGTGTTTCCATTATTTTTATAGCGACTTGTGAAAAGGTTTGCGTTTAGTTTAAAAAATAATACATGATAGAATTTATATCACTTTGCAGTTACTTACCTCCTAATTTATGGGAAAAAATATTTTTACTCATTGTTTATTATTTGTTATTATTCTAGAAACCCCTAGATGAGAAGGAAATCAAAGCTTATTTGACACAGTTTGAAGATGGTTGACTATCAGAAGAAGCTCTTGACACTGATCCTCTTGTTCAGGAGATAAATGATCAGTAATCATTTGCTCTGCTACCCTATTGACCAAAGAAAGTTGATATGGAAAAAAGGAACATGGTATATATTATAGACAAAACTACTTTCTTGGGTAATGCTACTTCTCCTGATGAGATAACTCAACTAGAAACCTCACATCAATGTTTAACCATTTTATTACAAAGCATTTTGTCAATAGATTAGTGGAACAAACAAACCTATATATAGTAGCTTGCGGGCCTATTGGTTAGAGCGTGCGGCATTCATTCCGAAGGTAGCAGGTTAGAATCTCGGCATGTACCGATGACTTAATATTTAAGTTATGTACATTTGTGAACTTTAGTTACAATAGCGAGATACAAACGGTGAAGGAAAACATTGTGAGGAAACCCACACACTGAAATTATCTTTGTGTGGTGGCCCCAATAAAGTGGCAACAGGCTCGCCCCCTTGTTACATGGGACCTAATCTGACCACATCTGGTGAAATGTGGGTGTTCATTCACCTCTGCCTACCCCTAATAGGAAAAACGCGTGATGATATAAAAAAAAAATACATAATACAAGGTAACCCCAACCCATCTATATCTTTAACTGAATCTGACTTAAACAAGTTCTTTGGGATCCTTTCATACATGTCAATACAGATATTTTCTGGCACTAGATCATACTGATCCCTAAAGTTTGGATATAAACCAATTGCTTCAACAATGCTGTTGAATAAATTCGAAAAAATTAAGTTATCGCTACATTTCAATAATAATGATCTTCATGAACCTGTAGGACACCCAGAACATGATAGACTCCATAAACTTTTGTTTCACTTACTGGATCTTGCAGTAATAAATGTGTGGTAATTTATAGAAAAAAATGTAGAAAGAAACCACTATCAGATAAATCTACTTAAAATTAGCCAATTCAGAAATGAATTAGCCTTTATTCTTTGTAATAAAAGGATCAGTAAAGAAACAAAATGAGGTTGTTCAAGCACCAGCACCGTTGAGGATGAACTGGATTCAAAAAGAAAAAAGGCTTCTCTAGCTCCGCCACCTCCAAAAGAAATAAAAACAAATTTGCTGGACATTGGCCAACAGTGGATGTGTCACTTCAGTGCAAATATCCTAAATGTAAAGGGTATTCTATGATTTCTTGTAGTAAATGTGGGGTTAATTTGTGTCTAAATGAAAATAGTAATTGTTCTGTTAATTATTATAAAGAATAAAAAAGTATTTCATGATATCCTCTTTTACATCTATTTAGTACTAAGCTATGAACCTAACTTTGCATGATGATAAAAATTTGAATCATATAATTTTTGGCTAAATTCATTCTATAAACATATACTAAGATTTTTTTTTAACCATTTCTCCTTTAATTTTGAACATGAATAATATTATATTGATTTATTTCACCAACAAAGAAACAATCATGCAAAGAAGGGTAAAGGAGTGACATTCCAAGGATAATTATCTTGTAAGACTACAATTTTTCAGGTTATAATACTAGGTGCTTCTCGTTTTAACAACACTCTATCAAATGGTTATGAGCGAGATAAATTAATCAACGAAATAACAGTTAACACGAACTAATTAAGGAATTGTGTTTCGAGGATAATTATCTTCTTGCACGATTATAACTTCTATTTCTCGGGTTATAATACTAGGTAATTCTCGTTTTAACAAGGCTATCAAACGGGTGCGAGCGAGATAGATTAATCAAACAAATAACAGATAACGATCTAATTAAGAAATCGGTTTTCAAAGAGGATTTCTTCTAAAGAAATGACATACTATAATATTGGTTTAATTGAAATAAATACTAGCTGTATCTCGTTTTAGCTTATGACATAATATACAAAAGACAAAGACAAGAATAGTTGTTTCATTTTTTATTGCCTGTTCTGTTATTTCAAGCTATGTTACTGTTAGTGACCGGCTGTTATTGAATACTGAAAATATTGAATGTTGATAGTGATTGAATAACTTTAGTGTGGTGAATTGTAAATGTTATTTATTAACCAATAAGAGACATCTCAAGAACAACTGTTATTTATTATCTTCGAATACTTGTGATTTATATATGTTATGATAAATACGCCTCACCCCTAGATCTCGCCGTGGTGAAAGCTGTTGTAGTTTACAGTCGGACAATTTTACTAATAGCTTTGACACATTTAAACATCAACAGAAAATATCATTGTGATCAAAAAAATAAACAAATCATACCGAAAACTGACTGGCAGAAAGTAATTTCAGTTGTTTTGTTTCTACCCATAGCGCAAAGCTGATCGTTTCGCAGAAAACACTAGTCCCTTGTCAACGCCGTTTACCGCTTATATTGCAGCTTAACTTAAAGGAACTTGTAACATTTCAATTTCACATATATGTTTGTGTGTGTTATTGTCGCTATAGTAAAAAAGAGAGCGATAACAATATCTACCTGTGACTGGTATAAAAATGATAAAGTAATTTATTTATTGTTATGCATGTGTTTGTCAATTAGTGGTTATGCCTGCTTCCCTTTATACTGACTGCTGCGAGTAATGTACTCGCAGCGCGTAACTTATCACGTTCACCAAATTGTAAAATATTTAAGTTCAAAATTTGCATAAAATTTCCTTAAATATTGTCGCTTTTTGCTCTGTTAACATTAACAAACAGTATTAATAACTGACAGTAAGCCCGGGAAGTCCGCGGAAAATCAGCGGAAAACTGTCCGCGAGCTAACTGCCGCGCTCCTGTCAGCTGCTGGGGAGACCTTGTTTCCCCGTAAAGCTTCCGTATCCGTCATTAAATAACGTAAGCGCACTGTTTTGTGTATAGTTGTGTTAAAAGTGTTGGCGAGAGGTTTCTGTGTGTCTTTGCAGTAATACTGTGTGTTATTGCAGAACGATTCAATTTAAAGCATACAACTGGTTGTTAAGACTTATTGTTGTGCCTAAGACTTGTTGTCCTCTCGTCGATACAACTACTTCCTTCAAAAATCTCTAGACCATTTCAAGGCTGCTTCTCGTCTGCGGAGCTCCAGCAGCTAGGTGACGTATCTGTCCGGTCAGCGCTCCGTGAGTACACTCACATCCTCATGTCGATATTTTATTATCGTACAGAAAATTTTATTATTCAGCAGCAGTAAGCCTTGGTGCACAACAAGCTGTGTTCTGGTGAAAACGACTATACAAATATCTTCTCTTATCAACTCTTAAAACAGAAAAAGGAAAGAGACCTCAACTTGAGTGGGACTCTAATGTTTTATATGCACTAAAACCTTTACTAGTTGTAAGCACAGATTAAAGAATGAAATGAACTGCTTGTGTATAGTACTCTCAAGAACTGCAACATCAGTACAAATAACAAGGAGCCTGGAGGTGAGCGCACATGTTACACAACATGTAAAGTATAATGAATGTCGCAAGTTGAGTAGCACAATATTCCATTATAATAGATTCATTTTCACATAACAGTATTAAATCAAAGGAAGTTGTTAAGATCTGGTTTCAAAGTCACTAGTGGGGAGAGAAGCAGCACAAATGATACGTATTCACTTTAATAACACATTGAGTATTTTATTTAGCTGATATATATTAATTTAATTAATTCAATTATTTCATACATATCTGCAATCTTTCTATGATTTCCCTAAAATATAGAAAATTTTGTTAAAAATCCCTGTTAAAACAGTGATTAAACTTGGAGTGCTGATGAATAATTTTAAAAAGAATGCTTCAAATCGTACATTTGCTGCAGTGAGGCAACAGCCCTTTGTGCACTGCATGCAGTGCATGCAGTGCATGCAGTGCGGGGAGAGCACCCATTGTATCCACAGGAAGAGATATGTATAGAATTAGAAATTATTTTTAATTGTGTTTTATTATTTAAAAATTTAATCCTCAATAATTTTATTTTTTAAAAAGTAATATTCTACAAAAAAGTTTTAATAAATAATTAAAAATGACGTTTAATGCACTCTTAACTTTAGCTATATTATATTTTCAACTTTATAAATTCAAGTAATTATTAATTGAGCTATTAAAATTAATATTTTTTATAGTCATTAATTTATTTTTATAAATTAACGCATTTCACTGCAATGTGAAGTGTGATGGTGAACGCAGACTGTCAGCCCTCAAGGTCGGCTCTTATGCTGAGAATATTGTCCGCAACCAACTCCATTCTGGCTGCTAGGCCGGGGAGTCTTTCCAGTCCTGTTGGCCCTTCAGTGGCTTGACCCTTGGAGTCATCCGTGCCCTGGCCCATCACGGTTCTCAGCGCCAGGACCTCTCCATGTGTCGCTGCTATGCTCTTAAGGGGGCCGTCCAACTCGAAGTTGAGCCAACTGACAATCTCGATTGCTTTAAAGGAATAATCTAGCGTGTCTTGGATTTTGGCTAACTTAACCGAGCGGTCAGATTGCACCTCGGCTATCCTGCGAGTGTTGGCTCGCTCGCAGTTAACCAGCTCTTTTTTTTTTTTTTAGCCCTGCTTTTCTCCAGCCATGCTTTTCTCCTGCTCTAAAGCCACTCGGTGTCTGGCCCTGGAGTCATGTCTGACGAGACGAGAGCGTGATCTCGTAGACAATGCAGACTTTCAAGAGCTTCATTCTTGCACTTTTTTTTTTTTTTTTGTTTCCTGCCTTCTCAAGGGTTTTCTTCCCCGACTGCAAAAACTCGTTCGCTCTTTTGTGTAGCCAAGTCCATGGAGATCCCTGTCCTTCTTCCAGAAGAAGGAAAGAAGCTGGCTCTGCCACTGCATACGCTTTTGCCGTTCTCCGTGTCGGACCAATCGTTTTTCGTCTTAGTGTCCGGCGATAGAACTGCCCACTCCGGGGCGCCAGTAACGTAAGTACCGGGCGTAAAGGGCGCTGAGTCAGCGGTGTGCAGATCACGCCGCAGTGTGGCCGTTTTCCGCCGGCGGTCGGCACGTTGCAGCGACGCAGTTAGGTAGGTAGGTAGGTAGGTAGGTAGGTAGGTAGGTAGGTAGGTAGGTAGGTAGGTAGGTAGGTAGGTAGGTAGGTAGGTAGGTAGGTAGGTAGGTAGGTAGGTAGGTAGGTAGGTAGGTAGGTAGGTAGGTAGGTAGGTAGGTAGGTAGGTAGGTAGGTAGGTAGGTAGGTAGGTAGGTAGGTAGGTAGGTAGGTAGGTAGGTAGGTAGGTAGGTAGGTAGGTAGGTAGGTAGGTAGGTAGGTAGGTAGGTAGGTAGGTAGGTAGGTAGGTAGGTAGGTAGGTAGGTAGGTAGGTAGGTAGGTAGGTAGGTAGGTAGGTAGGTAGGTAGGTAGGTAGGTAGGTAGGTAGGTAGGTAGGTAGGTAGGTAGGTAGGTAGGTAGGTAGGTAGGTAGGTAGGTAGGTAGGTAGGTAGGTAGGTAGGTAGGTAGGTAGGTAGGTAGGTAGGTAGGTAGGTAGGTAGGTAGGTAGGTAGGTAGGTAGGTAGGTAGGTAGGTAGGTAGGTAGGTAGGTAGGTAGGTAGGTAGGTAGGTAGGTAGGTAGGTAGGTAGGTAGGTAGGTAGGTAGGTAGGTAGGTAGGTAGGTAGGTAGGTAGGTAGGTAGGTAGGTAGGTAGGTAGGTAGGTAGGTAGGTAGGTAGGTAGGTAGGTAGGTAGGTAGGTAGGTAGGTAGGTAGGTAGGTAGGTAGGTAGGTAGGTAGGTAGGTAGGTAGGTAGGTAGGTAGGTAGGTAGGTAGGTAGGTAGGTAGGTAGGTAGGTAGGTAGGTAGGTAGGTAGGTAGGTAGGTAGGTAGGTAGGTAGGTAGGTAGGTAGGTAGGTAGGTAGGTAGGTAGGTAGGTAGGTAGGTAGGTAGGTAGGTAGGTAGGTAGGTAGGTAGGTAGGTAGGTAGGTAGGTAGGTAGGTAGGTAGGTAGGTAGGTAGGTAGGTAGGTAGGTAGGTAGGTAGGTAGGTAGGTAGGTAGGTAGGTAGGTAGGTAGGTAGGTAGGTAGGTAGGTAGGTAGGTAGGTAGGTAGGTAGGTAGGTAGGTAGGTAGGTAGGTAGGTAGGTAGGTAGGTAGGTAGGTAGGTAGGTAGGTAGGTAGGTAGGTAGGTAGGTAGGTAGGTAGGTAGGTAGGTAGGTAGGTAGGTAGGTAGGTAGGTAGGTAGGTAGGTAGGTAGGTAGGTAGGTAGGTAGGTAGGTAGGTAGGTAGGTAGGTAGGTAGGTAGGTAGGTAGGTAGGTAGGTAGGTAGGTAGGTAGGTAGGTAGGTAGGTAGGTAGGTAGGTAGGTAGGTAGGTAGGTAGGTAGGTAGGTAGGTAGGTAGGTAGGTAGGTAGGTAGGTAGGTAGGTAGGTAGGTAGGTAGGTAGGTAGGTAGGTAGGTAGGTAGGTAGGTAGGTAGGTAGGTAGGTAGGTAGGTAGGTAGGTAGGTAGGTAGGTAGGTAGGTAGGTAGGTAGGTAGGTAGGTAGGTAGGTAGGTAGGTAGGTAGGTAGGTAGGTAGGTAGGTAGGTAGGTAGGTAGGTAGGTAGGTAGGTAGGTAGGTAGGTAGGTAGGTAGGTAGGTAGGTAGGTAGGTAGGTAGGTAGGTAGGTAGGTAGGTAGGTAGGTAGGTAGGTAGGTAGGTAGGTAGGTAGGTAGGTAGGTAGGTAGGTAGGTAGGTAGGTAGGTAGGTAGGTAGGTAGGTAGGTAGGTAGGTAGGTAGGTAGGTAGGTAGGTAGGTAGGTAGGTAGGTAGGTAGGTAGGTAGGTAGGTAGGTAGGTAGGTAGGTAGGTAGGTAGGTAGGTAGGTAGGTAGGTAGGTAGGTAGGTAGGTAGGTAGGTAGGTAGGTAGGTAGGTAGGTAGGTAGGTAGGTAGGTAGGTAGGTAGGTAGGTAGGTAGGTAGGTAGGTAGGTAGGTAGGTAGGTAGGTAGGTAGGTAGGTAGGTAGGTAGGTAGGTAGGTAGGTAGGTAGGTAGGTAGGTAGGTAGGTAGGTAGGTAGGTAGGTAGGTAGGTAGGTAGGTAGGTAGGTAGGTAGGTAGGTAGGTAGGTAGGTAGGTAGGTAGGTAGGTAGGTAGGTAGGTAGGTAGGTAGGTAGGTAGGTAGGTAGGTAGGTAGGTAGGTAGGTAGGTAGGTAGGTAGGTAGGTAGGTAGGTAGGTAGGTAGGTAGGTAGGTAGGTAGGTAGGTAGGTAGGTAGGTAGGTAGGTAGGTAGGTAGGTAGGTAGGTAGGTAGGTAGGTAGGTAGGTAGGTAGGTAGGTAGGTAGGTAGGTAGGTAGGTAGGTAGGTAGGTAGGTAGGTAGGTAGGTAGGTAGGTAGGTAGGTAGGTAGGTAGGTAGGTAGGTAGGTAGGTAGGTAGGTAGGTAGGTAGGTAGGTAGGTAGGTAGGTAGGTAGGTAGGTAGGTAGGTAGGTAGGTAGGTAGGTAGGTAGGTAGGTAGGTAGGTAGGTAGGTAGGTAGGTAGGTAGGTAGGTAGGTAGGTAGGTAGGTAGGTAGGTAGGTAGGTAGGTAGGTAGGTAGGTAGGTAGGTAGGTAGGTAGGTAGGTAGGTAGGTAGGTAGGTAGGTAGGTAGGTAGGTAGGTAGGTAGGTAGGTAGGTAGGTAGGTAGGTAGGTAGGTAGGTAGGTAGGTAGGTAGGTAGGTAGGTAGGTAGGTAGGTAGGTAGGTAGGTAGGTAGGTAGGTAGGTAGGTAGGTAGGTAGGTAGGTAGGTAGGTAGGTAGGTAGGTAGGTAGGTAGGTAGGTAGGTAGGTAGGTAGGTAGGTAGGTAGGTAGGTAGGTAGGTAGGTAGGTAGGTAGGTAGGTAGGTAGGTAGGTAGGTAGGTAGGTAGGTAGGTAGGTAGGTAGGTAGGTAGGTAGGTAGGTAGGTAGGTAGGTAGGTAGGTAGGTAGGTAGGTAGGTAGGTAGGTAGGTAGGTAGGTAGGTAGGTAGGTAGGTAGGTAGGTAGGTAGGTAGGTAGGTAGGTAGGTAGGTAGGTAGGTAGGTAGGTAGGTAGGTAGGTAGGTAGGTAGGTAGGTAGGTAGGTAGGTAGGTAGGTAGGTAGGTAGGTAGGTAGGTAGGTAGGTAGGTAGGTAGGTAGGTAGGTAGGTAGGTAGGTAGGTAGGTAGGTAGGTAGGTAGGTAGGTAGGTAGGTAGGTAGGTAGGTAGGTAGGTAGGTAGGTAGGTAGGTAGGTAGGTAGGTAGGTAGGTAGGTAGGTAGGTAGGTAGGTAGGTAGGTAGGTAGGTAGGTAGGTAGGTAGGTAGGTAGGTAGGTAGGTAGGTAGGTAGGTAGGTAGGTAGGTAGGTAGGTAGGTAGGTAGGTAGGTAGGTAGGTAGGTAGGTAGGTAGGTAGGTAGGTAGGTAGGTAGGTAGGTAGGTAGGTAGGTAGGTAGGTAGGTAGGTAGGTAGGTAGGTAGGTAGGTAGGTAGGTAGGTAGGTAGGTAGGTAGGTAGGTAGGTAGGTAGGTAGGTAGGTAGGTAGGTAGGTAGGTAGGTAGGTAGGTAGGTAGGTAGGTAGGTAGGTAGGTAGGTAGGTAGGTAGGTAGGTAGGTAGGTAGGTAGGTAGGTAGGTAGGTAGGTAGGTAGGTAGGTAGGTAGGTAGGTAGGTAGGTAGGTAGGTAGGTAGGTAGGTAGGTAGGTAGGTAGGTAGGTAGGTAGGTAGGTAGGTAGGTAGGTAGGTAGGTAGGTAGGTAGGTAGGTAGGTAGGTAGGTAGGTAGGTAGGTAGGTAGGTAGGTAGGTAGGTAGGTAGGTAGGTAGGTAGGTAGGTAGGTAGGTAGGTAGGTAGGTAGGTAGGTAGGTAGGTAGGTAGGTAGGTAGGTAGGTAGGTAGGTAGGTAGGTAGGTAGGTAGGTAGGTAGGTAGGTAGGTAGGTAGGTAGGTAGGTAGGTAGGTAGGTAGGTAGGTAGGTAGGTAGGTAGGTAGGTAGGTAGGTAGGTAGGTAGGTAGGTAGGTAGGTAGGTAGGTAGGTAGGTAGGTAGGTAGGTAGGTAGGTAGGTAGGTAGGTAGGTAGGTAGGTAGGTAGGTAGGTAGGTAGGTAGGTAGGTAGGTAGGTAGGTAGGTAGGTAGGTAGGTAGGTAGGTAGGTAGGTAGGTAGGTAGGTAGGTAGGTAGGTTAGGTTAGGTTAGGTTAGGTTAGGTTAGGTTAGGTTAGGTTAGGTTAGGTTAGGTTAGGTTAGGTTAGGTTAGGTTAGGTTAGGTTAGGTTAGGTTAGGTTAGGTTAGGTTAGGTTCCCCCCCAAGGGGTTTCCGCCTTGTCGTGGCGGGGGGGCTCAGTAGCCGTGGCTTCGATGCCTCTTGGTGAAGCTAAGTGGAACCCACCCGGCCAGCACCTTGTGTGGGGCTGGCCCGAGTCCTAGCTCCGGGCTTGAGCTCCTGGGTATAGTGAGCTCGTCTAGGATGCGTACGGGAGAAGGAAGACGCGGTACAGTGCATCGCGCTAACAAAAGTGGGGACCTCACCCCGACAGAAGGAAAAAAGGTGACGAGTCGCGTATGGTACGTCATAAAACAAAAATCAACGTAATATGAATGCGGATGAAGTAACAAATCTCCGGGAGGGTCTGGCTAGCCAGGAATCCCTCTCTGTGCGCGAGTCGGAAAGCTCTTTGCATACTGACACGCGTACAGGCTGCCCCACTGTATACGGAGGGGGCAAACATTCGCAAGTGGATCAAAATCAATCGACTTTGGCTTCGTATAAGGACTCTGAGATGCATTCGGATGTGGATGGAGTAGGCTTAGAATCAGACAGTGATTCTAGCCGACGACTTGTGATTACCACGACGAGATTGACCCGTTCACAGAAACGGAAGAACGACGAGTCAAACTTGGCTTGCAAGTCTGCGTCAAAAATTTCTTCAGCTTCAAGAGGTAGAAGCGTTACTCCTCCGGCAGGCCGATGGGCTGGACTGGCTATGACCAGGAAAGCAATAAAGGATGCTGAGCGAGAGGAAGAAATAAACAGAGCGGAACGGGAAGTAGCCGAGATGTCGGAGAAAAACCGGAGCAATAAGACCTCATGTCTTGAGAGACTTTCGCCTCTGGAAATTGAAGACGCCTCGGCCCTCGAACTGAACCAGGTGGTAATGGACAACGTGGCAACCATATTTAAGGTAGCCGCGTCGTCGAAAAACTTAAAGGGCACCTTTGTACATGCCCTAAAAGAGTCGGCGTCGGCGATCAAAGAGGCAGTCGCAGTACTAAGCGCTAGATCGGTGACGAAGGAGACGAAAAAGCTACAGGCAGAAAATGCCAGGCTTAGGGAGGACCTGACTGACCTAAGGGAGGAAATAACACTGATCAGGACGGAGTTAGCGGAGGCAAGGAAAAACACCTACGTGTCATCCTACCCAGCTGCTCCCACACCCAACCGAGATGTAAATACCTCCCTCTTGGAAACCTTTTCGCGTACCATTATGGAGCAAGTTGGCCAAATGGTGAACGAAAAGCTAGAAGCCCTAGAGGGTAGGTTGGTGGCAAAACCGAGCGTACGCCTACCACCTGCTCCGGATGGAGGTGACCCGTCGAAGCCTCCTGGGAAGGGGGAGAACGGGAAGGAGGCGACCAGTAAAGGAATGGGACCGAATAATCCGCAAGTCTCGGAGAAGGAACCGAAAAGAGGGAAAGCTAAAAGAAGGAAGAAGGCACAAGGAGCGTTGCAGAGCGTATCTGTTGCTGTTGCTGATACAAACGACGCACAAAGGCAAAAACCGAAGCCGAACCCAACAACCACAGAGGGGGAGTGGGTGCAAGTGGTTAAAAAGCGTCCAAAGAAAACGGTAGCTCAATCGAGACCAACCGCGAGTAAGCTACGGCTCCCGCGCTCTGCAGCGGTCTCAATCACTCTTCGGGGCGGTGCTGAGGAGAGAGGAGTTACCTACAAAAAGGTACTGGAGGAAGCCAAAGAAAAGATTGACATCTCTTCCCTCGGTCTTCCCGGTCTCTGGTTTAGAAGAGCCAAATCCGGTGCGAGGATCCTAGAGGTCCCTGGAGTGAACAGTGGAGAGAAAGCAGATATGCTTGCCTCAAAACTGAAGGACTTTCTAGGGGACGACAACGTCCACATAGGCAGGCCTACTAAGTGCTCGGAAATGCGCATCTCCGGGCTAGACGATTCCGTCACGACAGACGAAGTTGTGACGGCCATCGCGAAAGTAGGCGAGTGCTCTAAAGAATCGGTGAAATGCGGCGACATAAGACCTGACCACACAGGTCTAGGCACAGCCTGGGTGCGGTGCCCGATACCCGCTGCCAAAAAGGTGGCTACGAGCGGAAGGCTATTGGTGGGCTGGGTGGCCGCTCAAGTGAAGCTTCTGGCACCTAGGGTGCTCCGCTGCTACCGGTGCCTGGAGGTTGGACACGTTAGAGGACAGTGTACCGCCGAAGTGGATCGCAGCGGAATATGCTACCGTTGCAGCCAGTCGGGTCATAGAGCGGGGCAATGTACCGCTGCACCGCATTGTGTACTGTGCTCCGACCGTAAAAGACCAGCTGAGCATGGAGTCGGCAGCGGAGCATGTGTAGCTCGCGCTGCCAAACAAAGCAAGAGGAAGGGGCATGACATGAATAAATCTGTCCCGCAGGTGACTCTACCCATTGCCAGGGCCGAGGTGGAACCTAAACGTAAGAAATAACAATGGCCTCACGATCCATACGATTTCTACAGGGTAATATTAATCACTGTGCCAGAGCTCAGGACCTACTAGTCCAGAGCCTGGCGGAGCGATCGATACACATTGGGATTATCGCGGAACCCTACTCCATACCTCCTAAGGAGAACTGGGTTGGCGATGTAGACAAGAAGGTGCTCTTAGTCACACAGACTGCTGCTGGCTCCCCGCCTTTTGAGCAAGTAGCAAAGGGTCAGGGATGCGTGGCCGCAACTGTGGATGGCCTGTCAGTGGTTGGCGTCTATTTTTCGCCCAACCGAAGCCTGGCCGACTTTGAGCGATTCCTTCAACGCGTCGGGGACATCGTTAACCAATGTCGACCAAATCCGGTGCTGATCGCGGGGGACTTCAATGCCAAATCGGTGGCTTGGGGATCTCCAGCGACTGATGCACGGGGGGAGGTGCTAGAGGAGTGGGTCGTAGCGACGGGACTGGTAATCCTAAACCAGGGGTCGGTCAGCACCTGCGTACGTGCACAGGGTGAGTCGATAGTGGACGTGACGTTCGCAAGTCCCACGGTGGCTCATCGAGTAAACGGGTGGCAGGTGCTGGACAGTGTGGAAACTCTGTCGGACCACCGGTACATCCAATTTGGCATGGAGGCGCCTTCCTTGCCAGCCGCAGATACCCTCAATCGGTCTCCATCTGGGTCGGGACCGAGGTGGGCGATTAAAAAGCTGGACAAGGAACTCCTACGGGAGGCAGCAATTGTGCAGGCATGGTTTCATGACACAAAGAGTCCTGCAGAAGTGAGCGAGGAAGCAGAACGGCTCCATGAGGCCATGACAAACGTCTGTGACGCTGCCATGCCTCGGGCCGGGGCTTTCAAGGCCGGGAGGCAGGTGTACTGGTGGTCTGACCGGTTAACGCAACTCCGGCAGGCATGCGTCGTGGCCAGGCGCCGCTACCTTCGAAGCCGAAGAAGAGCTCATCGAGAGGAAAGGCAAGAGGCCAGTCTCTACGATGACTATAGACATAAACAAAAAGAGCTTCAGGTGGCGATAAGCAAGGCCAAGCCGAAAGCGTGGAATGAAATGCTGGAGAAACTAGATAAAGACCCATGGGGAAGGCCCTATAGATTAGTTCGATCCAAACTTCGTCCCTGGACCCCACCACTGACTCAGACCCTACAGCCTCTACTCTGTGAAAGCATCGTAGAGGCTCTATTTCCGGAAAAAGACGAATACCTACCACCAAGCATGGTACCGCCGGAGATAACAGTCGAAGGCAGTTCTGGTAGGTCAGAAGCCGTATCGGAGCCCGAGCTCAAAGCGGCGGAGCTACGGATGCGAGCCAAGAAGGTTGCTCCAGGGCCAGACGGCATACCAGGAACTGTTTGGTGCCCTGCTCTCGAGGCACTAGGGCCATGGATCAGGACGCTCTTTAGTGCGTGCCTCGAGCAGGGCCGATATCCAAACAGCTGGAAAACCGGTAGGCTAGTGCTGCTGAAGAAAGAGGGTCGTCCAGCGGACTCGCCATCTGCATATCGCCCCATCGTCGTGCTGAACGAGGTGAATAAGCTGTTCGAGCGGATAATTGCTGAGCGGCTTACTAAGCACCTGACGGAGGAAGGGCCAGATCTTAGCGGGTGTCAATACGGCTTTCGCAAGCTAAGGTCAACGATCGATGCCATAATGAGAGTCAAAGCGCTGACAGCGGACGCAATATCTCAGGGCGATGTTGTGGTGGCGGTGTCCCTGGACATCAAAAACGCCTTTAACACCCTACCCTGGAGCTGCATAAAGGAAGCCCTCCGTTACCATGCCGTACCTCGCTATCTGCGACAGATTGTGGCGGCATACCTATCGGACAGGGCGGTGACGTATCCCACCAAGACAGGTTGGTGTAGAAGGACGGTGTCGTGTGGGGTTCCACAGGGGTCGGTTCTTGGACCCCTCCTGTGGAACATAGGATACGATTGGGTGTTGCGAGGAGCAAACCCGGAGGGAGTAGAGGTCGTCTGCTATGCGGACGATACGCTCGTAACAGCGCGAGCTGGGACGCATAGGCAGGCGGTCCTCCTGGCAACGGCAGGTGTAGCACACACCGTCCAGAGGATACGGCGGCTGGGACTTGAAGTCTCTGTGGAGAAGTCGGAAGCTATATGTTTCCACGGACCTAGGAACGCACCGCCCACAGGACTGGAGATGGTGGTGGGTGGAGTTTCCATCGGTATCGAGAAGACCTTGCGCTACCTGGGTCTAGTCCTCGATAGCCGGTGGAACTTTAAGGAACATTTCAGTGGCCAGGCTCCGAGACTCATTCGAGCGGCGGGCGCGTTAGGTAAGCTCTTGCCCAACATTGGAGGACCTAGAGCTCAGTGCCGCCGCCTCTATACGGGAGTCGTCAAGTCGATGGCCCTCTATGGAGCTCCTATCTGGGTGGACGCTCTGAACGCCCATAACAAAACCCTCCTACGCAGACCGCAACGGGTTATGGCGGTGAGAGTCATAAGGGGCTATCATACGATCTCCTTCGAGGCGGCCTGTGTCCTGGCGGGAACGCCGCCATGGGATTTGGAGGCGGAGTCTCTGGCGCAGAGATATGAAGTTGCAATGGGACTACGCAACGTACCGGGATGGCAGTCATCAGAAGGGTGGAGAACACTTCTGGATGAGCACCTGGTGAGAAGCAACCGGGTGCTCATTGAGAAGTGGAAGAAAAGACTTCAGCAACCGACTGCTGGCCACCAAATAATAGAAGCGGTGCTACCGGTACTGGACCAGTGGCTGACAAGGAGACATGGAGCTCTCACGTTCCGACTCGTGCAGATGCTGTCGGGGCATGGCTGCTTCGGAAGGTACCTGTGCAGGGTGGCGGGCAGAGAGCCCACGATGGGGTGTCATCATTGCGAAAGTGCCGAGGACACGGCCAGGCACACACTTGAAGAGTGTCCGCGGTGGAGCGAGCAGCGAAGTCACCTCGCTGCCGTAATGGGGAATGACCTGTCACTGCCAGCCGTAGTGGAAGCTATGGTAAGTAATAACGTGGCATGGGGCAAAATGGTCTACTTCTGCGAGGAGGTGATGACGCAAAAAGAAGCGATGGAAAGGGTTAGGGAAGACGACCCGTCGTCGCTACCTATCCGCCGGAAGAAAACCGGTCGCAGGCGGCTCGCTCACGATCGCCGCCTTCCTCCTTAACGAGGGCTACGGGTGGTGTCGGTGGAGAGAACGCCACCACCCGGTAACAAGTGACCTTCGAGGTGTAATGCATGCAAAAGCATAGCACACAAGATTGGGATTAAGGTTCTAGGTGGAGTCTGCACCAGGCGGACAGACGCCGGTGGAATCACGGTAGAGTGCGCAAGCGACCCCGTGGCTCTTGCCAATAAGGCGCAGCGTACGTACGTCGATGGTTTTTTAGTGGGTATTAAGGCAATCAGCCAACGAGTCCCACATACCCGCCTGGTAACCACAGGCGGGATGCGTAAATGCATTTTTCCATCAGAAAAAAAAAAAAAAAAAAAAAAAAGGTTAGGTTAGGTTAGGTTAGGTTAGGTTAGGTTAGGTTAGGTTAGGTTAGGTTAGGTTAGGTTAGGTTAGGTTAGGTTAGGTTAGGTTAGGTTAGGTTAGGTTAGGTTAGGTTAGGTTAGGTTAGGTTAGGTTAGGTTTTTTTTTTTTTTTTTTTTTTTTTTTTTTTTTTTTTTTTTTTTTTTCTTTTACATCATTCCCCTGCGTATGGCGGGTCAGGGCCTTTATTTGCATTTTTCGAATACATCACACTTATCATCTCTATTCCTTTATAACTAATTCCTCGTTCCTTTCTCTCGCACTTCTATCTTTCATTCCTTTCTTATCTTTCTTCCTGTAGTTTCTCCACCTCTTTTCTGTCGCTCTCCATTCTATTTCCTTCTTGCATACCTCTCGCTAAGTGAAGACTTCGTCGCCTCGTCAGTTCTGGAACAGTTCCCTGTTGTTAAGGCATCCATTTTTGGTCAGCTCCCGTTCCTTTTCTTTTATTTATTTTAAGCCTCTCAGGTTACATTTGTTTATTTTTAATTTGCAATTACATTTTGTTCCTATTTATAATTTCTTTGGTCACTTTCTCACAGTATTTTATAAATGTTTTGCGACTTTCGTCCTCACTCATCAGAGAGGCAACCGCTCCTGTGTCTATACTTTTTCCCAATTGTATTTCAAGATCAGCTCTCTCCCGCCCGAATAAGGGACAGGAGAGCAGGATGTGCGCCACGGTCTGGTCCACCTCCGGGTCACAGGGGCACGCGGGACTCTCCTTGAGTTTGAACCTGTGGAGGTACTCGGAGAATCCCCCGTGCCCGGTGAACATCTGGACCAAGACCGTGTCGAGCTCGATCTGGCGAGTCACGCGATACGCTGACTTGACGTTCGGGAAGAACATCCTCGTTGTTGAAGCCGTCGTACCTTGCACATACCTCCTGTTCCATTCGTCGAGCGTCCCCAGCCTTAGCTGACGCTTGACGAATGAAACGGGGCAATCCTCGTACTCAGGTCTTCTTTTACTCTTCAGGGCCGCTTCCTTGGCCAGGTGGTCCGCCCTTTCGTTTCCCTCCAACCCCACATGCGCCTTCACCCAATACAACCTTATATTCGTCCCTTTCTCACGTGCTTTCATAATATTCTCTTTCGCTGCGATCGCCAGGGGATGGAGGGTATCAGGTTTTGCGATCGTCTCCAGGGCGGACCTCGAGTCGCTGAGTACGGCGCACGAATGCGCCGACCCGCTGGCCGCGTACCCTGTCGCTTTCGCCAAAGCCAGCAGCTCTGCCTGGTATACGGTGCAGAAGTTGCCCAACTTGAGTTTTTTGTTCGAAACCTCTGCGGCGTCCCGCAGAACGCAGAACGCCGCACCCACCTTGTCGTCGATGCGGCTGCCGTCGGTGTAGATCACCGAGTCGGCAGCCGAGGTGGCAAGTTGGACTTCTTCCGCACTTTCGCCCAGACAGGAGAATTCCACACCAAGCTGCACAGACGGGTGTGGGAGTCTCAAGTAGCTGACCGGAACCTCCAGCTCTCGGTCACCCAGTACTTGCCGGGTGTGGCCGCGCTTTACCTCAAATAAAGTGGCCGCTTCTTGGACCCGAAGGTCTAGAGGAAGCAGCCCGGCAAGTACTAGGGCCGAATGCAACGACGCGGTTCGGTGAGTTCGCGCAATTTTCTGCGCGAAGCCACGCTGAACCGCATCGAGCTGCCTTCGGACCAGCAGCTTCTTAGCCGCCGGCGCCCATGCATTCGCTGCATACAAAATGATCGGCTCCAACACCGCCAGATACATCGTTCTGATCACCTCCGAGTTCAACCCCCATGATACTTTCGCGGCCCTGCACAATTGACGATAGAGGCCTTGGGCCTTGCTGCTCACGTTCTTCACGTGCGTGTTGAACGTGAGCCTATCGTCAATTGTCAGGCCGAGTATCCGAACTTCACGAGTTCGACAAAGGGGCTCTCCGCCCATATTCAATATTGGGTTGTCGTACTTGAGTTTGTTGGTGAGCACCATCACATTGGTTTTGTGTGGTGCAAACCTCAACTTGTTTCGGACCCCCCAATCGTGAATATCGGCGAGCACCGCATTTGCCTTCCTCGTGATGTCCCCGGTCTCTTGCCCGGAGAAGATCAGCACGACGTCATCTGCGAACGCCTGGCAGTGTGTTCCGCTCTTGACCACCATCTCCAGGAGTGGATTTAGGAGGAGGGTCCAGAATGTTGGGCCGCCCACGGATCCCTGCACGCACCCCTTGGTGGTATCCCTGGCACACTCCGCCCCCGCGTACCTGACGGACACCTTGCGATCGCTAAAATAGCTATCGACAAGGCGCCGCAGGTCGACGGGGCAGCGAGTCTCGGCCAGTCTGCACCGTATAGCAGGCCACCAGGCGTTGTCGAAGGCTCCCTCTATGTCCAATGATACCAGCACAACGATCTCCTTCTCCTTCAAGCGAGAGCGTATGTGCTGGATCAGGTCATACAGGGAGTCTTCGGTACACCTTTGCGGCATGAAGCCGTATTGGTGGCTACTGATATACGGTGCAGTGTACCACCGTATCCTCCGGACCATCATCTTTTCTAGGACCTTGCCCATGACGGGCAAGAGTCCGATGGGCCGGTAGGATTTAGGGTGCGTGTAATCGTCCTTACCGGGCTTCCGCAACACCACAACCGCTGCCTCCTTCCATCTCGTGGGGAAGTGGGCAAGAGCGAGACACCGGTTGGAGAGCGCGAGGAACAGTCCGGCATCCACGGCGATGGCCGCCCGGCAGATGTCAGCAGTGAATCCGTCGAAGCCAGGTGCCTTTTTCGCATTGAAGGTTGACACGGACCATCGGAGCTCCTCCATCGTGAAGGGGGGTTCACATGGATCACCATGTCCCCCCTCGTTGACTTCATCGGACTGGGCTCTTACAGTACAGTGGTCCGCATTGTCCTCCCCGGGGTCATCTCCCGGGAAGAAAACCTCCGCAAGCAACCTGGCCGATCCCACTGCGTCCAGCACCTTCCCTCCCTGGACGAGGGGGACGTCTTCACGCCTTACCTCCGTGCGACGCATCACACGATAGATGCCGTCCCACATGGTCTCGCGCTCCTGCCGCTCGCAGAACCGCTTCCAGCTGGAGGTCTGAGCACGCCTCACCTCGAGGCGGTAAGCCTCCTTTGCGTCGAAATACTCGCGCAGGTTAGGTTAGGTTAGGTTAGGTTAGGTTAGGTTAGGTTAGGTTAGGTTAGGTTAGGTTAGGTTAGGTTAGGTTAGGTTAGGTTAGGTTAGGTTAGGTTAGGTTAGGTTAGGTTAGGTTAGGTTAGGTTAGGTTAGGTTAGGTTAGGTTAGGTTAGGTTAGGTTAGGTTAGGTTAGGTTAGGTTAGGTTAGGTTAGGTTAGGTTAGGTTAGGTTAGGTTAGGTTAGGTTAGGTTAGGTTAGGTTAGGTTAGGTTAGGTTAGGTTAGGTTAGGTTAGGTTAGGTTAGGTTAGGTTAGGTTAGGTTAGGTTAGGTTAGGTTAGGTTAGGTTAGGTTAGGTTAGGTTAGGTTAGGTTTTTTTTTTTTTTTTTTTTTTTTTTTTTTTTTTTTTTTTTTTTTTTTTTTTTTTTTGCATCATTCCCCTGCGTATGGCGGGTCAGGGCCTTTATTTGCATTTTTCGAATACATCACACTTATCATCTCTATTCCTTTATAACTAATTCCTCGTTCCTTTCTCTCGCACTTCTATCTTTCATTCCTTTCTTATCTTTCTTCCTGTAGTTTCTCCACCTCTTTTCTGTCGCTCTCCATTCTATTTCCTTCTTGCATACCTCTCGCTAAGTGAAGACTTCGTCGCCTCGTCAGTTCTGGAACAGTTCCCTGTTGTTAAGGCATCCATTTTTGGTCAGCTCCCGTTCCTTTTCTTTTATTTATTTTAAGCCTCTCAGGTTACATTTGTTTATTTTTAATTTGCAATTACATTTTGTTCCTATTTATAATTTCTTTGGTCACTTTCTCACAGTATTTTATAAATGTTTTGCGACTTTCGTCCTCACTCATCAGAGAGGCAACCGCTCCTGTGTCTATACTTTTTCCCAATTGTATTTCAAGATCAGCTCTCTCCCGCCCGAATAAGGGACAGGAGAGCAGGATGTGCGCCACGGTCTGGTCCACCTCCGGGTCACAGGGGCACGCGGGACTCTCCTTGAGTTTGAACCTGTGGAGGTACTCGGAGAATCCCCCGTGCCCGGTGAACATCTGGACCAAGACCGTGTCGAGCTCGATCTGGCGAGTCACGCGATACGCTGACTTGACGTTCGGGAAGAACATCCTCGTTGTTGAAGCCGTCGTACCTTGCACATACCTCCTGTTCCATTCGTCGAGCGTCCCCAGCCTTAGCTGACGCTTGACGAATGAAACGGGGCAATCCTCGTACTCAGGTCTTCTTTTACTCTTCAGGGCCGCTTCCTTGGCCAGGTGGTCCGCCCTTTCGTTTCCCTCCAACCCCACATGCGCCTTCACCCAATACAACCTTATATTCGTCCCTTTCTCACGTGCTTTCATAATATTCTCTTTCGCTGCGATCGCCAGGGGATGGAGGGTATCAGGTTTTGCGATCGTCTCCAGGGCGGACCTCGAGTC
>CM067291.1:9122500-9129920 GCA_033220335.2 Troides aeacus
TAGGTTAGGTTAGGTTAGGTTAGGTTAGGTTAGGTTAGGTTAGGTTAGGTTAGGTTAGGTTAGGTTAGGTTAGGTTAGGTTAGGTTAGGTTAGGTTAGGTTAGGTTAGGTTAGGTTAGGTTAGGTTAGGTTAGGTTAGGTTAGGTTAGGTTAGGTTAGGTTAGGTTAGGTTAGGTTAGGTTAGGTTAGGTTAGGTTAGGTTAGGTTAGGTTAGGTTAGGTTAGGTTAGGTTAGGTTAGGTTAGGTTAGGTTAGGTTAGGTTAGGTTAGGTTAGGTTAGGTTAGGTTAGGTTAGGTTAGGTTAGGTTAGGTTAGGTTAGGTTAGGTTAGGTTAGGTTAGGTTAGGTTAGGTTAGGTTAGGTTAGGTTAGGTTAGGTTAGGTTAGGTTAGGTTAGGTTAGGTTAGGTTAGGTTAGGTTAGGTTAGGTTAGGTTAGGTTAGGTTAGGTTAGGTTAGGTTAGGTTAGGTTAGGTTAGGTTAGGTTAGGTTAGGTTAGGTTAGGTTAGGTTAGGTTAGGTTAGGTTAGGTTAGGTTAGGTTAGGTTAGGTTAGGTTAGGTTAGGTTAGGTTAGGTTAGGTTAGGTTAGGTTAGGTTAGGTTAGGTTAGGTTAGGTTAGGTTAGGTTAGGTTAGGTTAGGTTAGGTTAGGTTAGGTTAGGTTAGGTTAGGTTAGGTTAGGTTAGGTTAGGTTAGGTTAGGTTAGGTTAGGTTAGGTTAGGTTAGGTTAGGTTAGGTTAGGTTAGGTTAGGTTAGGTTAGGTTAGGTTAGGTTAGGTTAGGTTAGGTTAGGTTAGGTTAGGTTAGGTTAGGTTAGGTTAGGTTAGGTTAGGTTAGGTTAGGTTAGGTTAGGTTAGGTTAGGTTAGGTTAGGTTAGGTTAGGTTAGGTTAGGTTAGGTTAGGTTAGGTTAGGTTAGGTTAGGTTAGGTTAGGTTAGGTTAGGTTAGGTTAGGTTAGGTTAGGTTAGGTTAGGTTAGGTTAGGTTAGGTTAGGTTAGGTTAGGTTAGGTTAGGTTAGGTTAGGTTAGGTTAGGTTAGGTTAGGTTAGGTTAGGTTAGGTTAGGTTAGGTTAGGTTAGGTTAGGTTAGGTTAGGTTAGGTTAGGTTAGGTTAGGTTAGGTTAGGTTAGGTTAGGTTAGGTTAGGTTAGGTTAGGTTAGGTTAGGTTAGGTTAGGTTAGGTTAGGTTAGGTTAGGTTAGGTTAGGTTAGGTTAGGTTAGGTTAGGTTAGGTTAGGTTAGGTTAGGTTAGGTTAGGTTAGGTTAGGTTAGGTTAGGTTAGGTTAGGTTAGGTTAGGTTAGGTTAGGTTAGGTTAGGTTAGGTTAGGTTAGGTTAGGTTAGGTTAGGTTAGGTTAGGTTAGGTTAGGTTAGGTTAGGTTAGGTTAGGTTAGGTTAGGTTAGGTTAGGTTAGGTTAGGTTAGGTTAGGTTAGGTTAGGTTAGGTTAGGTTAGGTTAGGTTAGGTTAGGTTAGGTTAGGTTAGGTTAGGTTAGGTTAGGTTAGGTTAGGTTAGGTTAGGTTAGGTTAGGTTAGGTTAGGTTAGGTTAGGTTAGGTTAGGTTAGGTTAGGTTAGGTTAGGTTAGGTTAGGTTAGGTTAGGTTAGGTTAGGTTAGGTTAGGTTAGGTTAGGTTAGGTTAGGTTAGGTTAGGTTAGGTTAGGTTAGGTTAGGTTAGGTTAGGTTAGGTTAGGTTAGGTTAGGTTAGGTTAGGTTAGGTTAGGTTAGGTTAGGTTAGGTTAGGTTAGGTTAGGTTAGGTTAGGTTAGGTTAGGTTAGGTTAGGTTAGGTTAGGTTAGGTTAGGTTAGGTTAGGTTAGGTTAGGTTAGGTTAGGTTAGGTTAGGTTAGGTTAGGTTAGGTTAGGTTAGGTTAGGTTAGGTTAGGTTAGGTTAGGTTAGGTTAGGTTAGGTTAGGTTAGGTTAGGTTAGGTTAGGTTAGGTTAGGTTAGGTTAGGTTAGGTTAGGTTAGGTTAGGTTAGGTTAGGTTAGGTTAGGTTAGGTTAGGTTAGGTTAGGTTAGGTTAGGTTAGGTTAGGTTAGGTTAGGTTAGGTTAGGTTAGGTTAGGTTAGGTTAGGTTAGGTTAGGTTAGGTTAGGTTAGGTTAGGTTAGGTTAGGTTAGGTTAGGTTAGGTTAGGTTAGGTTAGGTTAGGTTAGGTTAGGTTAGGTTAGGTTAGGTTAGGTTAGGTTAGGTTAGGTTAGGTTAGGTTAGGTTAGGTTAGGTTAGGTTAGGTTAGGTTAGGTTAGGTTAGGTTAGGTTAGGTTAGGTTAGGTTAGGTTAGGTTAGGTTAGGTTAGGTTAGGTTAGGTTAGGTTAGGTTAGGTTAGGTTAGGTTAGGTTAGGTTAGGTTAGGTTAGGTTAGGTTAGGTTAGGTTAGGTTAGGTTAGGTTAGGTTAGGTTAGGTTAGGTTAGGTTAGGTTAGGTTAGGTTAGGTTAGGTTAGGTTAGGTTAGGTTAGGTTAGGTTAGGTTAGGTTAGGTTAGGTTAGGTTAGGTTAGGTTAGGTTAGGTTAGGTTAGGTTAGGTTAGGTTAGGTTAGGTTAGGTTAGGTTAGGTTAGGTTAGGTTAGGTTAGGTTAGGTTAGGTTAGGTTAGGTTAGGTTAGGTTAGGTTAGGTTAGGTTAGGTTAGGTTAGGTTAGGTTAGGTTAGGTTAGGTTAGGTTAGGTTAGGTTAGGTTAGGTTAGGTTAGGTTAGGTTAGGTTAGGTTAGGTTAGGTTAGGTTAGGTTAGGTTAGGTTAGGTTAGGTTAGGTTAGGTTAGGTTAGGTTAGGTTAGGTTAGGTTAGGTTAGGTTAGGTTAGGTTAGGTTAGGTTAGGTTAGGTTAGGTTAGGTTAGGTTAGGTTAGGTTAGGTTAGGTTAGGTTAGGTTAGGTTAGGTTAGGTTAGGTTAGGTTAGGTTAGGTTAGGTTAGGTTAGGTTAGGTTAGGTTAGGTTAGGTTAGGTTAGGTTAGGTTAGGTTAGGTTAGGTTAGGTTAGGTTAGGTTAGGTTAGGTTAGGTTAGGTTAGGTTAGGTTAGGTTAGGTTAGGTTAGGTTAGGTTAGGTTAGGTTAGGTTAGGTTAGGTTAGGTTAGGTTAGGTTAGGTTAGGTTAGGTTAGGTTAGGTTAGGTTAGGTTAGGTTAGGTTAGGTTAGGTTAGGTTAGGTTAGGTTAGGTTAGGTTAGGTTAGGTTAGGTTAGGTTAGGTTAGGTTAGGTTAGGTTAGGTTAGGTTAGGTTAGGTTAGGTTAGGTTAGGTTAGGTTAGGTTAGGTTAGGTTAGGTTAGGTTAGGTTAGGTTAGGTTAGGTTAGGTTAGGTTAGGTTAGGTTAGGTTAGGTTAGGTTAGGTTAGGTTAGGTTAGGTTAGGTTAGGTTAGGTTAGGTTAGGTTAGGTTAGGTTAGGTTAGGTTAGGTTAGGTTAGGTTAGGTTAGGTTAGGTTAGGTTAGGTTAGGTTAGGTTAGGTTAGGTTAGGTTAGGTTAGGTTAGGTTAGGTTAGGTTAGGTTAGGTTAGGTTAGGTTAGGTTAGGTTAGGTTAGGTTAGGTTAGGTTAGGTTAGGTTAGGTTAGGTTAGGTTAGGTTAGGTTAGGTTAGGTTAGGTTAGGTTAGGTTAGGTTAGGTTAGGTTAGGTTAGGTTAGGTTAGGTTAGGTTAGGTTAGGTTAGGTTAGGTTAGGTTAGGTTAGGTTAGGTTAGGTTAGGTTAGGTTAGGTTAGGTTAGGTTAGGTTAGGTTAGGTTAGGTTAGGTTAGGTTAGGTTAGGTTAGGTTAGGTTAGGTTAGGTTAGGTTAGGTTAGGTTAGGTTAGGTTAGGTTAGGTTAGGTTAGGTTAGGTTAGGTTAGGTTAGGTTAGGTTAGGTTAGGTTAGGTTAGGTTAGGTTAGGTTAGGTTAGGTTAGGTTAGGTTAGGTTAGGTTAGGTTAGGTTAGGTTAGGTTAGGTTAGGTTAGGTTAGGTTAGGTTAGGTTAGGTTAGGTTAGGTTAGGTTAGGTTAGGTTAGGTTAGGTTAGGTTAGGTTAGGTTAGGTTAGGTTAGGTTAGGTTAGGTTAGGTTAGGTTAGGTTAGGTTAGGTTAGGTTAGGTTAGGTTAGGTTAGGTTAGGTTAGGTTAGGTTAGGTTAGGTTAGGTTAGGTTAGGTTAGGTTAGGTTAGGTTAGGTTAGGTTAGGTTAGGTTAGGTTAGGTTAGGTTAGGTTAGGTTAGGTTAGGTTAGGTTAGGTTAGGTTAGGTTAGGTTAGGTTAGGTTAGGTTAGGTTAGGTTAGGTTAGGTTAGGTTAGGTTAGGTTAGGTTAGGTTAGGTTAGGTTAGGTTAGGTTAGGTTAGGTTAGGTTAGGTTAGGTTAGGTTAGGTTAGGTTAGGTTAGGTTAGGTTAGGTTAGGTTAGGTTAGGTTAGGTTAGGTTAGGTTAGGTTAGGTTAGGTTAGGTTAGGTTAGGTTAGGTTAGGTTAGGTTAGGTTAGGTTAGGTTAGGTTAGGTTAGGTTAGGTTAGGTTAGGTTAGGTTAGGTTAGGTTAGGTTAGGTTAGGTTAGGTTAGGTTAGGTTAGGTTAGGTTAGGTTAGGTTAGGTTAGGTTAGGTTAGGTTAGGTTAGGTTAGGTTAGGTTAGGTTAGGTTAGGTTAGGTTAGGTTAGGTTAGGTTAGGTTAGGTTAGGTTAGGTTAGGTTAGGTTAGGTTAGGTTAGGTTAGGTTAGGTTAGGTTAGGTTAGGTTAGGTTAGGTTAGGTTAGGTTAGGTTAGGTTAGGTTAGGTTAGGTTAGGTTAGGTTAGGTTAGGTTAGGTTAGGTTAGGTTAGGTTAGGTTAGGTTAGGTTAGGTTAGGTTAGGTTAGGTTAGGTTAGGTTAGGTTAGGTTAGGTTAGGTTAGGTTAGGTTAGGTTAGGTTAGGTTAGGTTAGGTTAGGTTAGGTTAGGTTAGGTTAGGTTAGGTTAGGTTAGGTTAGGTTAGGTTAGGTTAGGTTAGGTTAGGTTAGGTTAGGTTAGGTTAGGTTAGGTTAGGTTAGGTTAGGTTAGGTTAGGTTAGGTTAGGTTAGGTTAGGTTAGGTTAGGTTAGGTTAGGTTAGGTTAGGTTAGGTTAGGTTAGGTTAGGTTAGGTTAGGTTAGGTTAGGTTAGGTTAGGTTAGGTTAGGTTAGGTTAGGTTAGGTTAGGTTAGGTTAGGTTAGGTTAGGTTAGGTTAGGTTAGGTTAGGTTAGGTTAGGTTAGGTTAGGTTAGGTTAGGTTAGGTTAGGTTAGGTTAGGTTAGGTTAGGTTAGGTTAGGTTAGGTTAGGTTAGGTTAGGTTAGGTTAGGTTAGGTTAGGTTAGGTTAGGTTAGGTTAGGTTAGGTTAGGTTAGGTTAGGTTAGGTTAGGTTAGGTTAGGTTAGGTTAGGTTAGGTTAGGTTAGGTTAGGTTAGGTTAGGTTAGGTTAGGTTAGGTTAGGTTAGGTTAGGTTAGGTTAGGTTAGGTTAGGTTAGGTTAGGTTAGGTTAGGTTAGGTTAGGTTAGGTTAGGTTAGGTTAGGTTAGGTTAGGTTAGGTTAGGTTAGGTTAGGTTAGGTTAGGTTAGGTTAGGTTAGGTTAGGTTAGGTTAGGTTAGGTTAGGTTAGGTTAGGTTAGGTTAGGTTAGGTTAGGTTAGGTTAGGTTAGGTTAGGTTAGGTTAGGTTAGGTTAGGTTAGGTTAGGTTAGGTTAGGTTAGGTTAGGTTAGGTTAGGTTAGGTTAGGTTAGGTTAGGTTAGGTTAGGTTAGGTTAGGTTAGGTTAGGTTAGGTTAGGTTAGGTTAGGTTAGGTTAGGTTAGGTTAGGTTAGGTTAGGTTAGGTTAGGTTAGGTTAGGTTAGGTTAGGTTAGGTTAGGTTAGGTTAGGTTAGGTTAGGTTAGGTTAGGTTAGGTTAGGTTAGGTTAGGTTAGGTTAGGTTAGGTTAGGTTAGGTTAGGTTAGGTTAGGTTAGGTTAGGTTAGGTTAGGTTAGGTTAGGTTAGGTTAGGTTAGGTTAGGTTAGGTTAGGTTAGGTTAGGTTAGGTTAGGTTAGGTTAGGTTAGGTTAGGTTAGGTTAGGTTAGGTTAGGTTAGGTTAGGTTAGGTTAGGTTAGGTTAGGTTAGGTTAGGTTAGGTTAGGTTAGGTTAGGTTAGGTTAGGTTAGGTTAGGTTAGGTTAGGTTAGGTTAGGTTAGGTTAGGTTAGGTTAGGTTAGGTTAGGTTAGGTTAGGTTAGGTTAGGTTAGGTTAGGTTAGGTTAGGTTAGGTTAGGTTAGGTTAGGTTAGGTTAGGTTAGGTTAGGTTAGGTTAGGTTAGGTTAGGTTAGGTTAGGTTAGGTTAGGTTAGGTTAGGTTAGGTTAGGTTAGGTTAGGTTAGGTTAGGTTAGGTTAGGTTAGGTTAGGTTAGGTTAGGTTAGGTTAGGTTAGGTTAGGTTAGGTTAGGTTAGGTTAGGTTAGGTTAGGTTAGGTTAGGTTAGGTTAGGTTAGGTTAGGTTAGGTTAGGTTAGGTTAGGTTAGGTTAGGTTAGGTTAGGTTAGGTTAGGTTAGGTTAGGTTAGGTTAGGTTAGGTTAGGTTAGGTTAGGTTAGGTTAGGTTAGGTTAGGTTAGGTTAGGTTAGGTTAGGTTAGGTTAGGTTAGGTTAGGTTAGGTTAGGTTAGGTTAGGTTAGGTTAGGTTAGGTTAGGTTAGGTTAGGTTAGGTTAGGTTAGGTTAGGTTAGGTTAGGTTAGGTTAGGTTAGGTTAGGTTAGGTTAGGTTAGGTTAGGTTAGGTTAGGTTAGGTTAGGTTAGGTTAGGTTAGGTTAGGTTAGGTTAGGTTAGGTTAGGTTAGGTTAGGTTAGGTTAGGTTAGGTTAGGTTAGGTTAGGTTAGGTTAGGTTAGGTTAGGTTAGGTTAGGTTAGGTTAGGTTAGGTTAGGTTAGGTTAGGTTAGGTTAGGTTAGGTTAGGTTAGGTTAGGTTAGGTTAGGTTAGGTTAGGTTAGGTTAGGTTAGGTTAGGTTAGGTTAGGTTAGGTTAGGTTAGGTTAGGTTAGGTTAGGTTAGGTTAGGTTAGGTTAGGTTAGGTTAGGTTAGGTTAGGTTAGGTTAGGTTAGGTTAGGTTAGGTTAGGTTAGGTTAGGTTAGGTTAGGTTAGGTTAGGTTAGGTTAGGTTAGGTTAGGTTAGGTTAGGTTAGGTTAGGTTAGGTTAGGTTAGGTTAGGTTAGGTTAGGTTAGGTTAGGTTAGGTTAGGTTAGGTTAGGTTAGGTTAGGTTAGGTTAGGTTAGGTTAGGTTAGGTTAGGTTAGGTTAGGTTAGGTTAGGTTAGGTTAGGTTAGGTTAGGTTAGGTTAGGTTAGGTTAGGTTAGGTTAGGTTAGGTTAGGTTAGGTTAGGTTAGGTTAGGTTAGGTTAGGTTAGGTTAGGTTAGGTTAGGTTAGGTTAGGTTAGGTTAGGTTAGGTTAGGTTAGGTTAGGTTAGGTTAGGTTAGGTTAGGTTAGGTTAGGTTAGGTTAGGTTAGGTTAGGTTAGGTTAGGTTAGGTTAGGTTAGGTTAGGTTAGGTTAGGTTAGGTTCGGTTAGGT